>QOCX01000266.1:217179-268175 GCA_005959815.1 Sarcophaga bullata
AAAAAGGGGGGGGGGTACGTAAACCTAAATTTAAAAATTAAATTGAACACTAATTTTGTGCCATAACTCGGCACTACATTGAAAACAGTTCCTTTTTGCCTCTGTCATAGAAATCCTAGTTCCTAGTTGAGTTTAGTTTAGTTAAAGCTGATTGCTAGGAACAGAAAATCTGTTGTTGTCCTTTAATTGAATTTAATTAATTGATTTATAAGGCCAGAAACCTAATCTTAAACTGGCATAATTAAAATGCTTTTTAGATTTAATAAACATTTAAATTGTTAATTATCATTTGAATAAATGAATTTAAAACACGAAACCCCTAAGAAGAAAAAAAAACAAAACGCCACAAATACCACCCACTCTTCTACTATGCAAAAAACACTTTAATTAAGTGATTAAAATAAGAGAGTAACAACTGAAACAGTTACAGTTATAAAAGAGAAAAAAAAAGCGCCATAATTATTATTATTATATGAACAGTTATAATTTATGATGTTTAATAGCATTGAGCTTTTGTATACGAATATACCCCACTCTAGCACTCTGTCTAAGCATTTCTACAACAACAACATTTACATACGCTTACGCTTTCCTTAGTTTAGCATTTGAAATGTTTTTTTTTTTTGGTTTTGTTTTGTTCTCTTTATTTTTTGCTTTCTCTAACTCTCCTCCTCTCTTCTCTCCTTTTTCGGTAGTGGTATGGATAGGACACCTATGTTTAGTGGGTATGGGTTTTAGTTTTTAACTATTCATTGTGATTGTAACAATAACGGAATTAGTTATTGATTGCTTATTTTTTTTTGTTTGTTTTGTTATTGTTATTGTGCTGTTCAATTATTTACATTTATGAGAATTTTGTATTTTTTTTGTATTTTATTTGATTATAAAAACGGTTTATTGTGATTTTCATGAGACATTTTTGTGTTGTATAAAGTTTCCCTCCCAAACTCATAGACACACACACCTTCACATACAAATGGACGTACTATTTTAATAGTGTTAAAGGTGTGTATAATTAAACACGTGCTTATGTTTTTTTTTGTTGTGTTGCTTTTGCTTTGCCTTTCCTCCATTAATGTTATGAACTGAACTTACATTTTTGGCACTCGTTTTGTAAACAAGCCGCAAAAATAAAACCACACCCATTACTTATACATACATACTTAATCATATATGATTGGTATACTAAAATTACAATACTTATTTAAGCAACCGAAAAGGGGGAAAAATGGTTCACATATCCATCTTCTCTATCTCTCTTCTCTCTCTCTCTCTCTCTCGTGTATACAAGAGCAAACACAATGATCACATATGGCACAAAAACAGCTTCATTGTAAGCCTTGTATGAATGTGTGTGTGTGTGTGAACTGTGATGTGTAACGGCGGCTAACAATGTTTGTGTGGCTGCATACAGTTTAATATCCCTCTGTGTTACTTTGACGAGAGGTCGTGTGCGCCATTTAAAGGATTGGATGATTTAAACAGCCGGTCGTCGTCGTATGCACGTGGCACAGAAAACCAAAAAAACAAAAAAAACCCAACAGAAAACAAAAAATCCGAACCGAACCAAACGAACTGAACTGAATGAACTGAATTGTCAAACGAGGGTCGTTTGGTGCTATCGTTATCCGTATCATCCTTACAACTGTGAGTGGTGTAATAATAGGTATCGTTTCTGCGTTAGGTAGGTCGGTTTTATTCACGATTAATTCTGTTCTGCCAATGTTAGTATACTATACAATACAATTCTTTTTTTGTGTTGTTGTTGTTGTTGTTGTTGTTGTTACATTTTCTCATTCATACAAATACGGTACGTCAGTATTGTAGCAGGCTAAAATTAAATGAGAAAAATAAGCAGAAAAAAACTTTTTGGCTTCCGTATTTTTCTCTGTGTCTCTGGTGTTCTCTGTGCTGTGTGTGTGTGTGAATGTATTTATGATATATATGGATATGCAGCTATTCAAACACTAAATAAAATTAAAAAGAAGGAAGAAAAAAAAATAGGAAGAGAAAACAAGTGTTAACTTTGCAATCTCATTGCTACCCTCTTTTGCTTGCCCTCAACTGCTGTTGGCTCATGGATTTGAAGGATAAAAATGTTTAAAGATTTTAATTCATTTGAAGCCTAAGCCCACTATAATGGTGACTTAAACAAAAATTATTTGAAAATAATTACATCAAGTGAAAATAAAGTCTCAAAACATAATAAAAACCGGATTAAAATAGGAATCGGGTTTAAAAACAAGTTTTATTTTGGAAAAAAAAGGAAACGATTTCAATACGTTTTTCTTGCAAGATTAGTATCGTATCTAAATAAATCGTAATTTATAAAAGCCGAATTACAAAAGAATCGCAATTTCAAGAATTCGTGTCAAAACGTAAGACGTGCTTTAACCTCAAATTGAAAAAAAAACCGAAGTTAGCTTGAAAAAATCTAGTTTAGAAAACTTTTAACTTTTAAAGACGGAAAATCTACAAATAACCTACGAATGAAATATCATTCTTTTGACATACTTTTTGAATCGGTTAACCGGTTTTTAATCGATTCCAAAAACCGGTTTTTTTATATTCGTTCAAGTGATTTTTCTCTAGTGAGGCTTTTTGAATAGGTTAGCCTGGTTTTTAGCAATCACAAAAACCGGTTTTTTACATTCGCTTTTTACGAATTGAATTGCCTATTTTTACCAGTTCTGTTAAACCGGGTTTTTTCTTAGTATTTTCTATAAATCAGCGTTTTATATTCGTACATGTGGTTTTGCCAGTTGATTAAGCAATTTCTTTACCATTTCAAAAAACAAAAGAAAAAAAAAACGTTTTTTTTTTTTGTTCAACCGCCAACCTTTCTATTCGTCAAACCGATTCACCGCTTTTTATATACGTTTAATCGTTTTCAGTATTTTAATCATTTCCATAAACCGTTTTTTTCTATTCAACTCTTCTATTCGGTTAACCGGTTTCCAAATTCAATTGACCGATTATCGTTTGTTAAACCGGCAACCTTTCTATTCGTCTAACTGGAGGTTTCAACCTGGTTCACACGGTTTTTTATATCCGTTTAATCGTTTCATTTGCTTTCAGTATTTTAATCATTTGCATAAACCGGTTTTTTCTATTTAACAGTTCTATTCGGGTAACCGGTTTCCTAATTCAGTTGAGCGATTATTGTAAATCGATTTTTATACTCATTCATCCGGTTTTTCCTTTTAGTTAACAGGTTTTAATCATTCCCATAAAAATTTGTTTATCGGTTTTTTTCTAATCGGTTAATAGCTCTGTTAAACGATTATCTTAAATATTTCTGTAAACCGATTTTTATATTCATTAAACCAGTTTTTTCCTTTTAGCTAACAGTTTTTAATCAATCCTACAGAATCAAGTCTACAGGTTTTTTATAATCGGTTAACCGATTGTTTTAAATATTTCTGTAAACCGATTTTTATATTCTTTCAATCGGTTTTTGCTTTTATTTCACAGGTTTTAAGCACTGCTTTACAAATTTGTTTATCAGTTCCTTTTTTTAATCGGTTAATCGGTTAATAGGCTTTTTTTTTTTTCTTAAAGTAAAGAAAGTTCATGAGGGAATAATTCATATCTTCCATCACACTCGATGTACACTACCCAGCAAAATAACTGGATAGCTAACGAACTACGGTTCTTTTGAACTGGTTAACTGTTTCTTTCCGACACGATTAACCCGGCTTTTAATCGTTTCTAAAAACCTGTTTTTCATAATCATTCAACTGGTCCATCCAAACGGATAACCGGTTTTTTAATTCTTCGAATAAACCAGATTTTTTCGAATTGATTGACTGGGTTTATTCGCTTAATTGCCTTTTCTAATCTCTAAACCTGCTTTTTTTTTGCCGATTAACCGTTTGTCCGGTTTTCTTCAGATATCTTCAAATCCTTCTTTATTTTTTTTTATTATTTCTTAATCTCTCTCTCCCTTTTCTGTCCTTTTTTCTCTCTCTCTTTTCTTTTCCATATTATTTAATAATCATTTAACGAAATAAACTGTTAATCAAATACTGTAGTTTAGCCACTAATACACTTACATTACACGAACACCACGTACGTACGTACTCAAATGACAAATTTAATGGAAAATTAAAACACAGGGAGAGTCAAAAAAATAAAAATAAAAGGAATTCACAAATAAATTTTTAACTCTCACTGATTAAAATAAAAAAAAAAATAAAAAAGTATGCATGTAATGAATATTAAAAACAAGATAAGGATGATGATAATAATAACAACAACAACAACAGCAACGGTAAACGAGTAACACAGATGTTATCATATGGGAATACAAAATGTTGTTCTTCCACTGCCACTACCACTCTACCACTCTACCACTACTACCCTTTACTCTTGCCTTTTTTGTTTTTTGCTTTTTGTTGTTTTTTTTTTTACAACCCTACTCAATAAAAATTTTTAAGAGATCAGGTTTTTTTCTTTTTTTATTATTCCACATATTTTAAGTATTCATATGACTGCTGCTGCTGCTGTTGTTGTTGTGTTTTGTTTCTCTCCCCCTTTATTGGATTTGTTCTGTTTTTTTTTTACTACGGTGCACACGCGTCACACTGTTTTTGGCACGCATCATACCAAAAACGAGTTTTTGTTTTGAAAATGCAAAGCAACAACAAGTTGTTAAGCTGTATACGTACGAACGTACCCCTGCCTGATGTATTTAAATGGGGGTTACTCTACTCTACTCTACTTGGTTGTGTATTTTCAGTTTTTTTTTTTGACACCCCTTTCGACAGAAGCGAAAAAGACTCTTTCTCATGATGATGTTGATGATGGCACAAAAACAAAACAATAGCCAAAGCAATAACACCAAACACACACTTACACTCGCATGCACAAAAATTTTTTACATGAAAACAAAAACTGGTCAAGCGGCCTTGTGCCTCATATATTGATGACTAGGAAAGAAGAAGACGAAAAAAAAGTAAAATCAACAACTACAACTACAATACAGGCGTAAAGCCAACAACCAATACAAATTTTCTTTCTGTGTTCTGAGAACCAACAAAACATAAACACAAGCAAGCATAACCCAAACATGTTTTCTTTCTTTTCTTTTCTTTTCTTTACTTTTTATTCGAGTTTAGCTTTAACTTACACACACACACGCACACACTCCATGCTAAGTTACTCTTTTTGAGAACAGGAACTTATTTACAACAACAATATCCATTGCACACACGCATAATAATTAAAAGGGTGGCCACTGGCCATTATATCAAGTCATTTTGTTTTTTTTTTTTTTGTTGTTATTATTCCCCATGCAAATTAGAAGGAAATGAATGTTGCCTCTCCCTTAAGGAAAGAAAAAAATCGCTTAAATTCTAGGGGAGTTTGAAAATTATCATTGTTTTGCCAAGGAAAAGTTGATTTTTAAAGTATTTTTAAGAGAATTTTTTTTTGATTTTTTTTTTGTTATTTTCTGGAGTTTTTTTTTTCATAAAAATTTAAACGAATTTAAAAGAATACCCGTTGTTAAGCTCAAAAGAGTTGATTTTTAAGGCATCTTCAAGGCATTGTTTTGGTATTTATAAAGACTTTTTAAGTGTTTATTTATTTATTAAAAGCCAATAATTTTATTTCATGCCATTTATGAGGGTAATGTTACCGTTTCAACGTCCTCTTTCCTCTCGTTACTTCCAAAACTGATCCTGATCTAATCAGTTAGCACACTCGGTGTATCGCTGGAGTAATTCTTCATTCCAACAGTCGAAATGACTTGACCTCAGCAATTCTCATTAAAATTCACTCATTCAATCTTAAGATGCTTCTATCGGGTATTCCAACATTGTCATTTGAACTTTGATAGCCTATAACTGTCATCTTTTGTTGAAGTTACATCTGTCAAATTACATACATACATACATACATACATACATAATCGATCATTATAACCCTTCAGTTAGGATGACGACCTAGCTTCTCACATCACTTATGGGGCAGGGGACCTAAAGTTTAAAGTCAATGCCGAAAAACAAATTTTCTTTGAGAAACTTTTCATGTCAGAGTTTTCTCAGAGTTTTTACCGAAAATCTGCTGAATGACAGTTGCCGTAGCAATATTTTTTCAGATTTCGTTGTGGTAGAGATATCTGACCTGGCGTGTGAACCGAAACCTCACTTTTAGTAAGCCAACACACTACGTACGAGACTATGACGATTTCATTTGTCAGAATCGTTGTCATTCGGCAAATCACATCATGCTTCTCTTATTTTCTGATTACTATAAGCGTTCTACTGAGAGGAATAATCGAATAAATTCGACTGGTTCAATAAACGATCCGTCAACATTGGTACGTCGACGAAACCAAAGTTCTGCTGAAAACATCGCCGCTGTTCGTGAGAACAAGAACTCAGGCTTTTGTAGACTACAACTTGGCAAATTTTGTGTCATAACTTGGGTCTACATCTGTACAAAAATTCAAAAAATTCAATGACTGAAGGTAAACGACCATGGACAACAACATGTGTTCGTTGAATGGGCTTGGTTCTGAAGCAGTTGGGTTGTGATCGAAATTTTCATCTTCTTCATTGATGAAGCCCATTTCTGGATGAATGGGTACGTGCGTGTATAAACAAAATCGGAACGAAACCAAATCATATGGGACACAACAGCATGCAATGCATTCCGATAAAGTCACGGTTTAGTGTAGATTTTGGTTCATATTTCCTTGACAGCAAAGTAGGCCACGCTCAACGCAGCGAGTACTAAAGTTCATTGATTATAAAATTCTTTTGGACTGCAACACACGTCAAGTCACATTAGACATTCTGCACGAGCGATTTGACGTCATGGAATTTGATCTCATGGAATTTGATTTGACCATTTCTATTAAGTTTTTCTAAAACTGCAGGTGTTGCGAATAAGCCACAAACAATAGCGGTCCATAAAGCCAACAAATTCAGTATAATTTATACGACAGAGCCGTGAAAATTGAATATTTCCTATACGCTCTTTCCAGAGAAGCTACAGAAGCTTAATGGCATCAAAAGATCTTGCAAACGAAGGCTTTTCAATTGTCTAAGGCAAGCCATGGTTCTAGAATGTTGTATCCTGTTTTTAATTTCTAACCGTTTTCTCAATTCACTTTCTTTTGACAACTTGAAGTATAACTCTTATATATTGCGCTTCCATTTGTCTTCTCTACGTCTATCTATTTTGGACTTTCCATTTTTCTCTTGTTGCTTGGGAAACAACGTTCATTTCCTATACTTTTCTATTGCTACCCGTTACGACAGCTTTTAGAACAGAAAATAATTCAAAAAGCCTCGTGTAAAGAAATCCTTCTTATTTTGCCTATTTCATGTCTTTTTACCCTCATGCCTGAAAGCACTTTTCCCCTATCGTTTACCGCTTGGTTGCAGTGCATTTAGATTGTCAGCTTCACATCACATGCTGTGTGTGCTTGTGTGTGTGTGTGTGTGCTTTAATTTGTAACATTTGTGTTCAAGGATTTATATCATGATGATGATGCCTTAAAACAGTTACTTTTACTGTTAACCTGAGGTTTTTTTTTTGGTTGTTGTTTTTTTTTTTTTGCTTCTTTTAAAGAATATTCGTATTCAAACATAAAAAAAGAATCTTAAAATAAATTAAAAAAAATAAAATAAAAATTAATCTCCGATTTCATTTTACAAAGAGAGAGATAAAGAGAGAGAGAGAGAGAGTGAGAACAAGTGATAGGCAACTAGATTTAATTACTATGGAGATAGTACGCATCGTTAAAAGCAAAATAACAAAAGTAAACAGAAATCATAAAAAAAAAACAACAATAATGTGGCAAACAAATCCTATATGGAGACCACCAAAACCAAATAGAGAGTAAAACATGGGCTGATGGGTGTATACATATGTGATGATGATCTCCGTTAATATCTATAAAAAAAAAATAAACAAAGTAAAGCCCGACAGCAGCAGCACGTGCATTTAAAATTAAACTGTAATTGAACTACTCTCCCACAGAGACAGTGTGCAAGTGTGTGAGTGTGTGTGAGTATGTTCAGCAGCAGCTTTTTTTTTCCTTTTGTATTGTGTTTGGCTTTTAATAAGTATTTTTCTTTTTCTTTTTTTTTTAATAAATTCTAAGAGTATAAATTAGTTTTTGGTACTGCTGCCTACTTTCTGAACAAGTAATTCTCCCCCTAGGGATGCTGTATATAGAGACGATGACTTTAATTTGTGCTTCAATTGTCAGTCAGTGAAGCTGTAAAAGGGCGAAAGGCACATAAACTCCCTTAATATTTTGCCTTAAGGCATGCTATCGCCGCAAACACATGTGTGTGTGCTGTGCCTTCACATAGTGTACGTGTGTATGTGTGTGTGTGTGTGAAATAATTAAATTGAATTGCTTTGATAAGTCCAGTTATTGTGTTGTGTTGTGTTGTATTGTTGTTGCCATGGTTTGTATAGACAGAAGAAATCTGTCACATTAATAAACAGTCACAACAGCAGCTTTAAAGACCTTTAGTAATGCTAATTTAGCATTTTTTCTTATTGAATTTACGTACCTTAAACGCCTTGTTTTAAATTAAAGTTGTTAACATTGCTTAGAACAAATAAATTCCAAAATTCCAAATCGATATTTTACATACAGTGTTGGTAAACGTTATAAAAACTGCACTTTTGTATT
This sequence comes from Sarcophaga bullata, assembly GCA_005959815.1. NCBI lineage: Eukaryota > Metazoa > Arthropoda > Insecta > Diptera > Sarcophagidae > Sarcophaga > Sarcophaga bullata. The sequence continues at coordinate 225,842 of QOCX01000266.1, forward strand.
TTTCGTTTTTATATGAAAATTAAAATATTTTCGTAACGAAAAAGAAAAACGCTAAAAATAAAAACTTTTTTAAAATGAAGCTGTTTTGTTTGCAAAAAAGAAAATCCTTTTTTTTTCTTTTGGTTCCTTAAAACATTGATGTTGTCCTTATTATTTCTTCCTATACTGTATTTACTGTTCATTGATTGTGTCCTATCTATCATATGCTGTGTGTGTTATAATTATCCATTTTACGCTTGAATAGTTTTTAGGTTTATGCACACTCATATGACTTGCCATAATGAGATCATAACGGTAACTATTGATAACGGCTTAAAGTCTATAAACCGTACTGTATAATGAAATATTAAAGCAAGTCAGTGTACATATGACTTAATTCTTAAAGAGAAAATCTATTGGGATTTTTGTAAAGACAGTTGGCATTCTCTTTAACGAATGAATTGTCGTGGCCAGCTAAAAAATTTTCTTTTGTTGGCAAAAAATTTGGGAAGTTTTAAAACCGGAGGTGCGTTTGGCCATTCTACAATAGAAACAAACTCTTGTCTTGGGTAAATGAAGAGCCTAAAATATTTAAGAAGCTTTTCTTTTTATTGGGAATCTACTGTGTTCCCAAAAGACTTAAAGAATTAATGGGTGTTCAGGCTATTCTACAATGGAGAAATAGGTTTTATGTAGCGAATAAAGTGCCTCTGAGATCCAAGAATATTTGCCACGTCTTCTCTTTATAGAGCCTATACGAAATGTCAAATTTTCCATGTCTTTAACGCCTCAATTATTCAGAATTTAACCGACGGCATGAGTTATGTTGGCGTTAGCGACAGCTGTAGTTTATGTCTTATTAGCATACACCCAGGACTTAAGAATCTCCCATAAGAAAAAACCTCATGACGTTAAATCGCACGATCTCGATGCCTAGTTCACACCATCTCCATGTGAGATGATCATGCCCTTAAATCGCTTGTGTAGAAAATCCAATGCAGGATTTCTGTATGGCATGCACCGATGTCGTTTGTGTCTAAGTCATCGAATTCAGGCCATAAGAAGTTAGTTGTCGACAATCTATAGTGCTTGTCGTTGTCTACGATGGGCTGACCAATGTGATTCTCTTAAGAAATATGAACCAACGACACCATCAGCCCAGAATTAACGATAAACAGTGACATTTTCCGAATGCATTTCCAATGCTGTTGGATGCCATGTGAATTCCTAACGTCTTAGATTCGATAATTTCATCCAGAAATCGGCTTCAAAGCTGAAATTGATTTTTCGATGCTCCTAAGCCCACATAACAAACACACGTCGTTGTCTATGACCCACGCTGTTGGATGTCATGTGAATTCCTAACGTCTTAAATTCGATAATTTTGTTTCTTCACGCAAACCTTTCATCCAGAAATCGGCTTCATCGCTGAAATTGATTTTTCAATGCTCCTAAGCCCATATAACAAACATACGTCGTTGGCTATGATTGTTTATGTACAGGTTACTGGGTCAATGGTATTTTGTACGAGTGCAGACCCAACTTAAAACTCAAAAATTCAAAATTTTACAGACTACGGCATTATTTTCGGCAGATCTTAAGTTTTACGACCGTACGTAGTGGTTGGTCGATCGTTAATTAAACCAGAAGTTGCGAATTTATCCACCATAATGCAATTAGTCCTCTCAGTAGGACGATTATGGCGATTCAAAATGGATGCAATACATTGACCGAACAGTAATACCATTCCCCAGATTTTTCTTAATATTTGCACGTGCAAATAAGTGCTACACACGTCCATGGTGGTTTGATAGATGTGGCTTCAACCAGAGGTTTGTTAAAGTTTTACAGTCCCGATACAAAGTCCCTTTTTGCTTTCGTCCAAAAAGAAATTAGTGCTGCCTCCCATATCACAACTATAGCTGTGAACTAAAGTGATTGTCTTCTTTGACACCAGCGGCAAAAACATACGATTCGAAGGACCAAACTTGTCCAAAATATTTGGTTTGGTTGCTATTGACTGTTGGCTATTCTTTAAAGCTCAACTTTAATTTCTTTTCAATTTCTTTTAAATTCTCATTTAACTTAAACAGTGGCCTTTCCTTCTCTCTCCCTTCCCCTCTCTCCCCATCTCTATGATTTAAGCTCTTTGCTCTCTGTGTTAAAAGTAAATAAAAGTTTAAAGAAAGAAAGAAAAAAAAAACGAAAAAAAGAACAAGAAGCATCACAACACAATCGTTAGAATACTTCTGTGGGACATTTTTATGCGACATCAATATTTTATAGAGTCAAACACACACATTAAAACATTTGGGGGAGATAACATGTTGAAAAGAAAAAAGTTATCACACCACAGCACACACTACCCCACAAATGTAGCTTCACAACTTTATCACTTACTTTAGTGCACTCATACAGAGACAGCAATTTAACAGCAAGAAGTGTTTGATGTGGTGGGAAAGCGAGCTAGTGCGGTGGGTGAATTAAGTGTGGTGGGAGGGGAGAGTATTTTCTCCTCACATGTATCAATAACAGTAAAATGATTGTTTAGTGGTGGTTACATTTCAATCAAAATAAAATAATATGAGCAACCAAAGAAAAAAAAAGAAAAAAAGAGAGGAGAAAAACTAAAAGCATTTAAGGTAAGTGAAGCATAAAATCACTGTCTTTTTTTACTCTACGTTGTCTCCCACTCTCTCTCTCTCTCTCTTTCTCCCTCTGTTTAAATGTAATTTTAATCTTTCAATCAATTGTTAATGTCACAGACATTTCATACAAAATTAAATAATTTATTAAGTATTAAAGGAAAAATGAATAAAAAAAAACAAGGAAAGAAAATTGTAAGGAAATGTTGGCAAATGGAAAAATCTTTTCGAAACAATTTGTTTCTGATTGTCACTTTCAAATGGCGCGAGTAAGTTTTCGTACATTTTGATTGAAACATTTAAATTGGCAGCACTGACTGCTTTATTTGCAAGAGCCTCTAATGTCATTCAAAGTTTACATAGGTAGTTACTGCAATAAAGTCGAAATCGGTCATATTGGTAGGATTCAGGCCACCGTTTAGTTCATAATTTTATATTGAAGGCCAAGAAAAACAGATGTAGTGCTTTGAATGGACGATAATAGTTCTTCTAACTTTAATTTAAAAAAACCTATGCTCCAATGACAACTCCAGACCATAACGCTTTTGTCAAAGAATCACTTTTTCCTCTCCGTTATGACTGTTCCACAATCACTTCTCGGTTTTTTCGTGTCTCATGAGCAACAGTACAGCACTTATATGGATAAGGAGTAAAAAGGTGATATTCTGGACTACCACAGAGCAGAGGAACTGATCAGACAAGAGCATCAATACCGCACGTTTTGAAGAAGGAGATGCTGCAGGCTTAGGTTTGATAATGTGATATGAGATTTCTTTAACGTAGCATAGGCAGCTTCAAATGTGGGTAAAATAATGCAGCAAATCAAACCAAAGCTATATAAAGGACTCCAACTCCAAAGCAACGCACTAAGCAACGTTCTTCTGCATGTCATTGGAGGACATTCTATTCTAGAGGGAAGAGAATAAGCTGTCGAATGATGTGCTTAACTCAACTTGGTCAGGAAGTATAGAACACAGAACAATATTATCTGATCATTAAACCCCCTTTAAGTGAGCGCTCAGCTTCAGCTTCGAATCAGCTAGGCAGAGAAAATAGGGACACCTTCTGCAGTGTCCCAGTTTAAGTGGGACGCAATGCATCCAATGCAACAATTAAATCCCTCCTGGAATACCCAACTTCTACGACTTTGAGTCAAGAACAGTATGGGGCGGTCTGATAAAGCCGAATCAGATAGGCAGAGAAAATAGGGTCACCTTCTTCTGTGTTCCAATTCAAATGTGTCCCATTAAAAAACGCAAAAATACCATTTTAAAGCGCTTGCTGCTTGACTAAAACACAATTGCAAAATTGCAGCTCAGCATTTAGTGCCTCTTATGGGTTTAGGAAGCTTAAGGAGGGTATCTAATTGCGTTCGCACAAGTTAAAGGAGCGCTAAACAATTTAAAATTTTTAACACACGAATTCCTAATCAATCGTTTTAATTAACATTGAGTGATGACTCTCAGGCTAAATACACAATTCAAACATAACCGTTATCACCACCACTTACATATCTCGTTGACATAGGGGTACACAAAAATAACCCACGGCTACAAATAACAACTGCAGAGAGAGAGAGAGAGAGCAAGAGAGTGAGAGAGAGAGAGTGAGAGTGAGAGAGAGAGAGAGAGAGAGAGAGTGCGAGACAGAGAGAGCGAGAGAGAGTGAAAAATATAATAAAAAATTATTATGGGATATTAGATAGCAACAACAACAACACCAACACTAACACCATATACCATATACCAACATAGACACGATGAAAGTGATGATGTTGCCGATGATGAAGGATTTTCCCCATTAAACTAATTTTATTTGATATGGACAAGTCGGTCGTCGGCTTTTATACACACACACACACACATGCACACACAGGAATTGATGGTCACATATAAAATACCCGTCGGGTCAGTTATACGATTTATTTGTTGTTTTCTAGTGCTGTGTTCGCATTGTTGTATCACTGTGTGTTTCAGCATTGAAACTTGTAATGATGGGATTAAGCAAGCAACCCCTTTTGAAAAGGAATCGCTTTTTTTTTGTTCTTTTTTGTTTTTTGTTTCTTTTGAAAGCCTTTGAACAGGCTTTGGTTAGCCGTTGTTGTTGGCTCATTGATGATGACGATGATGATGATTGTGATGATGATTGTGATGATGATTGTGATGATGATTGTGATATTGACACTAAATTTGTATGTTTTCGGGGTTTGAAATTTAAAATGAAAAATGATTTACAAGATGATAACGGTTCACACTCTGTCTCTCTCTCTCTATCTGCCGCTCTGTAGGGTAAAGAAAATGCCCTTTAGGGAATAACAGCAACCTAACGAACGAATTTTAATGAATTTAAATCAGAATTTTGAACAAAAAAATAACACCGGGTTAGGGAAGGTACAAAAAAAAAAGAAAAAGAACCTTTTAAAACGAGTTTTCTTTTTCATATCAAATCTAGGCAAAGGGTTTATAATTCCATTAGAAAAAAATCAAAATAAAATCAATTTGAAAATGAAAAATTCCAGAGTTTATCTACAACCACAGAGTGAAACATTAACGTAATGTGATTGAATAGATAATTTAAAGACTGATTAATAAAGAAAATTAAACTAAAAATTCTTTATTTGTTCATCTGTTTTAATTTTAATACAAAATTAAACAAATTTTTGTTTTCCTTCTTTACACGTTAGTCAGTTCAGTTTAATTATGAACGAAAATTTTATTCAAACCTAAACTGTAAGTTCAAAAAGAAACTTTTTCTTATTCTAGAACAAAATTCCCTTATTTTTTAAATAGAATAGTTTTTATCGTTATGCAAAAAGCATTTCTTATTTGTTATTTGTCTGGCAGGACTGTCTTTTAAAGTGTCATTCATTTAGTGAAGGACATGCCAATCGGAATACGCACTTAAAGTAGTTAAAACTTGCAAAACAAAAGCGGTAATTGAAATGTGGCCACTTTTCCATCTCTACGGTGTAATTATGGTCATTATAATCGACCTACTAAATAAGCAATTGTTAAAATTACAAAGAAAGTTAAGGATAATGGAAGTACTACAGATTTGGTCAATTTGGTGCATCATGTTAATAAATTATCGAACGAAAAAAATCGCTTTTTTGTTAAAGTATCGAATTTGTCGATTCCATGGCCATCGGACCTATCTTACGTTCCATTATGGTGTATTTTGTCCAACTTTCTTGAACAAACAAAGTTGCAGTTGTATCGTTTAGTTACTGGAGCAACAATATTTCAATCCTGATTTTCAAAACAAAATTTTAAGCGATCTCTAACGATCATATTCCACTCCGTTGCTATATCAACAAGCAAATTTGACGCCTGTGGGATAGAAATGATAGTGGAAAACCCATTGCATTCGAAAAAAGTAACCATTTGGTGTGCACTATGGTCGAGAGATATCATTGGAACCATTACCATTAATTTATAGCGCTATGGCCGTATGATAACCGACTTCTTTTTGCCTACAATTGATGATTATATTAACTAGACGGTATGCAACTAGAAAAATGCGTTGTCTCGACCCTTAAAACTTGATTTATTTTACCGTTTATTGCTTAAGATCTTTCCATAAAGAGCTGTTTTACATTTGGGTGTCGTTAATTGGTCACCAAAATCATGAAATTTTATGACATTAGCCATTTTTGTCTATCACTGTCGAAAATAGCATCTACATGGTAAATATCCTATCGCTAAAGCATTTCTAAACTAACATTTATTAAGTTATTGCCTCGATATCTACAAAATCTATACAAAATGTGCGAAAAAGTGATTAAAAACTGCCACTAAAGAATCGACTGCATTGTATATGGTATGTGGTTTCCACTAAATGATGTCATGAGTAACACAACATGATCGATTTTGGATATTTTGTGTGAAAAGAGATTCTAAAGAGATTAATTTAAAGTTGAAATTGTATCTTAAGCTCATTAATTTGTTTAGTGGGATCATCATGACTATGCTGATAGTCACCTAACGTAATAAGGAGTGAGGGGATCTGAAAACCCTCCAAAATTTGCGTAATTATCGCCGAGATAATGCTCGAAAAAGTGCATATAAATTGCCTGAGAAGGATTATCGTGTGCTTTAACCAATCCAGCAGCACTCCAATGAATATGTATTTCGCATGTAAATGGCACTGATAAGGTTCTGGCATTAAAATCATGGCAAAAAATTGTTTTAAACTTTTTAAAAATTTCATTTTTTTTTATCACCTTATTGGCTAATATTTTTGTTTTTTATTTTAAACAAGTTGGCAACCCTTTAAAAAAAAGAATTTTGCAATGATTTAATTTAAAATTCTATTTGTGAACACAAATTTAAATAACAAACACACACACACACTCGTATACGTATACTCGTATGCTCGTATAAACCTATAAACACTTGCAGGCATATGTACTGCTTATACCTACAGTCATACACAGTATACATACATAATTGGCCATTACAACCCTTCAGTCAGGATTACAGCCTAGCTTCTCACATCACTTATGTTGTGTGTGTTAATTTTATGCATGAGTGGCGGGACCTACAGTTTAAAGTCGACTCCGAACGACAGATTTTTGAGAAACTTTACATGGCAATTTAATTTACTCTCAGAGAGTTTTTGCCAGAAATCTGCTGAGAGGAAGCCGCCGAAGAAATATTTTTTTTTCATATTTCGTTTTTGATGTCTAACCGGGGATTCGAACCCTGGCCTTTCGTCTAATAAGCCAACATACTACCCACTAGACTACGACGACTACACAGTATATGTGTATGATAATAATGCATGCCTGTATTTGTATGTATATGAGTAAATATAAGAGTGCATAAATATTGTATTAATGCATTTATATGCATTATAAGCATTCATATGCCTGCATACATACATCATAAAAAACTACATGAATATACTTACACGTTTGACTTCTAACTAAAATGTTTAGTCATACATGTGTTACATACATTCATATGTGCATATACAAATACATTTACATACAGAGAGTTTTCTTAAATTTGCTGCCATGTATTATAGCAGTTCGCATTTAGCATGATTAATTCAATTTAAATACGTTTTCCATAAACAACTAACCAACCAACCAACCAACCAACACATACACACACATATAAAAAACGAACAGAAAAAACCCTCACTTGCCAATACATAGAATGTATACAGAGAGTCGAGTCAAGCATATTATCATATGCATGCAAGCAAGTACCAATTTTTCTCTCACTGCCATATTCAACCGTATTATACGTAAAATATTATCATATTGTTGTTGTTGTTGTTGTTGATATTTTTAAACTCTAAAAAATATAAACAAACCAACCATATGGTATAGTATTATAGAAAATAAACAAAATTCTATGCAAGCATACTAAACACATCCATACACACACTCATGCATACGTATGTTTAGCTGATTTTAACTGTGGCGACTACACAAATTAGCACCTCTTCATAATGGTAGCCAAAAAGCGAAAATCCAGCACAAAAAAAATTAACACCATTACACTTACCTCCCACATAAATAAGAGAATTTATGTGTTCGTGAAAAAGAAAAAGAAAAAAAAACGAAACATTTTCCAACAGCACCTTTTACTCGTTGCGAAACACTCTCTTTTTTCCTTGTGAATTCTAATGTTTGTTTACAATTTGCATGTGCACTGTATGATAAAGTGTTGCCATAGTGTTAAACTAAAAGTACTGAAAAAATACATTAAAAATCGTACTTTACTTGAACGTAAAAGGTAATTGCAAAAGGATCTCTATCGTTTCGTTTCAAAAGTGAAGTTGAATTAAACCAGCACACATAAAACTATTGTTGCAATGAAAATATTGATTTGATTATAATATCGGTACCTTGTCATTCGCCACAATGGCCGCAATACTATGTTATTTTAATAATCAGCTCTGTAATGTTATAACGTTAGGAGGTTTTTGGACTAGACACGTAGGTTATCCATATAGCCCCACATAAAAACAAAGTCAAACGAATTCATATTGCAAAACTATGGTCGTCCAAACGTAAAACTAGAAACTTCTGATCCAAGAAATTCAATATCAACCGTGTTGTGTTGATCGTGTTGTCTTATTGGAACCCCCGCCTACCATTTAATTCCCATTCGATCCTTTAAAGACAGTTTATAATCATTTTCTCTCATCCAATAAAACCTAAATCAGTCATGTCGTGCTGCTCGTGTCTACATATTAAAATCGTCTATCATTTTGTCCACGTCCGATACTTTAAAGGCAGTTTGTGACCACTTTCTCACAAATTTTGTGCGATATCTGAGCGATAACTTGATGAATCTTGGGTTTTTAAACCTTCCAGCGTTGATCGATCATTCATATAGACACGGCCTTTGCTGAAGTTCTAGAAGTTTATCGGCGTTAAATCACACATCTTGGTGGCTGATTTTCAATGCCCGAAACGCCCTAATTCAGCAAACTTTACAATGCGAATATGACTCTTCCAACGACTGACCAATAATGCTTAATAAACTCTGTCACTTTTTCCGAATGTAATGGCTTTTCCACCCTCACTTCTACTCCATAGGCGACAATATTTCTTGTTGACGTACCTAAGGCGTTGAAAGTCCACAGACGGCTTTAATTGCTGTACGGGTGAGGACTTTTTGTGGCTGGAGATGCAAAATATGGCATAATGAGCTCAAAATGTCATGGATTCTGCAAAACTTGTTTCATCCACGTTGATTTCTTTAAAAAAAAACGATATTTTCGGCAGTGCCGGCATTGTGAGCCCTTTATGTGAATGGAGACGCAAATAATGAGCCCTAAGGCATGGTAAAATGCTGAGAATGCATTGTGATAATGAACAAGACTAGCCACATCTGTAAAGCTGTTTGACTCTTTAAATTTCTTCAAAATCTCAGCAATTCCTTGCTTAGTGAGTTGATTGTGACGACCATAATCGTCTTATAAAGCTCGAAAAGACGACACGTCACATGAATCAGCCTCAGTAGTCTGTTTTAAACTATTTTTACGCATTTCTCGGTTGCACGTTCAGATGAAAGATATTTAACAAAGGCAAAGCCTTGTTAGAAATCCGATATTATAAGGCAGATAAGTTAAGTTACTCGAGACCGAATAAATACTTTTAAAACACATCGTAAATCTTATTGAAAGGAAAAGTTTTGCTTAATCAAGGTCACTTAAGTAGTTAAGAAAAAAAAAAAAAAACGAAGCCTGAAAATCATTTCCTAATTGCATGTTAGCAGCCACCATTAAAACAAGGAAATGCAGTTTATCGCCGAATAATTTCACTTACACCCCCTCATTGAAACGGGCAATGTTAAAGTAAAGTAAAGTGAAGTGGTCTTATTAAGTTTGGTGGTTGGTATTAAAACTTGTCGTACAATAAACCCACTTTATGGCTCATAAATATACTTTTCAACATACAGGAGTGCAGTATTGCAACCACCATCAGCAACACCATCACATCCCTTCGTAGCACCCATACCTTTTCAAAGTCATAGAAAGACCCACTTTTTGACTTTGATAGACAGAAACGACAGGAGTTTAGCTCTCATATTTTTTTTCTTTGCCACAGAGGGAAAAGAAGAAAAAGAATTTTAACATTTTAACCCCCCGTTTTTATTTTTGCCAGTCAAATGCATTGCGTTTCACTGCTTTTTGTAGTCAAAGAAGCAGAGAAGAGAAGGAGGGAAACATAACGAAAAATCTGTGTATAACTACGATAAGGGATATAACTGTCGCTGTTTATTGATGGCTGGCCCAATGCATTGTTGGTTTTTTTTTTTGTTTGGTTCAGATCGTGGGAGATTTCAACACATGTTCGTAGGCGTTCATATAATAATTTTTACCCCCTTTTTGCATCCGTTCTCTGTTTGTTATGCTTAACTACGAAGAAGAAGAAGGATTTGAAATCCTCTTTTTATTGTACGGCTGGCTTAGAGGGGTTAATCCAATTTGTGCAACTACACAACTGTTTGATTACACGGCCTGCCTTTTGTGTGTAAAGTACAGGGGGGAAGTATAGCTTCTCGAGCATGCTTACAGCATTTGAATGTTGACATTTTCCTAGCGAAATATTAGTATCAGATACAAAGTAATTCTGTAGGGTGGCTCCAATTTCATTTAGAGCTGCCGCACCGCCAATGGTCACTCTTTAAAATACAGGGAACAAGGACATGATACTCAGAAAATTTCTAGGAAGTGCAAACACCGCGAACTTTTGTATTTTTTTTTTTTTTTGACAATTTCTGCAGCTTAGCAGAGAAAATAGTATTCAATATCTAGGTTAAGTTAGGTTGGCAACTGTTACTATAAGAAACGTAATTGGATTCTCTAGGAGTATCCATCCAGTATTTTCCTTATAGGCATACGTAAATAATTCGTCATTACAATCCTATAGTCGGGATTACGTCCTAGCTTCTCACATCCACTTAATTTTATACATGAGTGGCGGCGGGAACTACAGTTTAAAGTCGACTCCAAAGGACAGATTTTTTGAGAAACTTTTCATGGCAATTTTTTTTATTCTCAGAGTTTTTGACCAGAAATCTGCTGAGAGGAAGTCGCCGAAGAAATTCGTCTTCATATTTTGTTTTGTTGCAGATGTCTGACCTGGGGTTTGAACCGTCGAATAAGCCATCACTCCACCTACTAGACTACGGCGACTTACAGAACCAGGATCAAATACCAGTTCTTCAGATAGCGTCTTGTCAATAGGGGTGTCTAGATCAACTATGACCTAGATTATGACACGACAATAGCTGCTGCAGTTCCATGGTCGTGATACACTAAGCCCCACCTTAACACGGCCTATTTTTCAGGTTTTATTTAATAACTCAAGACCCAGAGTATGACACGACCGATTGGATTTCAAAATAAAATTGTCGTAGTCAAGTTGGTAGAATGATGGCTTACTAGACGAGAAACTGTGGTTCAAATCTCAGCTCAGACATCTCAAAATAAAACGAAATTTGAAAAAATATTTCTTCTGCAACTGCCTCTCAGCAGTATCTGGCAAAAATTCTCGAGAGTAAATAAAAATTGCCATGAAATCTGTCTGTTAGTAGGCAGCCTTAAACTGTAGGTTCCGCTACTCATGAATAACATTAATTAACACACAACATGGGTGTTGTAAGAAAGGCAAGATATACTCCTGGGATTTGGGAATACATGAGATTTGGAAATACGCTCTTTGGAAGCGTATATTCATTATGTTGGTTCCTTTCTTGCATCTCTTTCAGTGAGCATAACTTCCCCGGTTATTATTTTTTTTTTTATTTTCAGTTCAGCAAGTCTAGTTGTTTGGCAGTACAATAAACCGCTAAAGAACCATCTGTTAACATTTCTTTTCCATTTTTTTTTTTGCTGTTTGGAATTAATTCATAAAACATTAATTAAATTTACTTTAAATTTAGAAAAAACGGAATTTCATAAAAAAAAAATATTTTAAATATTTGCTGCCTTCATAAAAAAAAAACAAAAAAAAAACGAGAAAAAAAATGTTGGCATTTAAATATTTGAAATCCTTTTCCTTTTTTTTCACACACAAAAAAAATCGAAAATTTCCCTAATTTTTTAAAAACGCCAACAAAAATGTGCAGTTTTCCTTACCTTTTTTAGGAACTTAATAAAAAAAACAACACACAGCAACACTCTACACTCGAAATACAAAAACAAAAACAAAAAAAAAGACAGTAAACCTTACGCACAAGTGTTTTGTTATTGTTATTCAGTTATTTGCCTTGCTTTGTTTTGTTTTGTTGTTTTTTAATACGTACTTGGCTAAAGGAAGGTCTTTTAACATGCACACAGGCAGTCTAAGACATTGAGTGTGTGAGAGATAGAGAGGAAGAAAGGTTGATGTTGAGATGATTTCTTTTTTTTTTCTTTTAACAGAGCTGTTGTAACACATTGTGGTATGTCTGGCTGTGTATGTGCGTGTATGTGTGTGTGTCTGTTTATAAATTATTATGTTAATGCGTTTTGTTTTGTTTTTTTTTCTCATCTTCCTAACAAAGCACAACAACAATATGAAAAAAAAGGAATAAAAAAAAACTTTTTAAATTCTACCACTTACTGTGTTACTAATGAATTGTGTTTTGTTGCCGTTGTTGTTGTTGTTGTTGTTGCTGTTATTATTATGAATTCTCTAAAGATTAATGCAGTTTTATATTATCAAGAGGAAAAAGGAAAAGAAAAAAACAACAACGAGAAGAGTTAATATGGGTGTGTGTGAGTGTATGTATGTATGTAAGAACTGCTGTTAATATCTGTATCACTTGTTTTTGTCTTTTTTGTTTTTGTTTTTTTCTCTCGCGTAACTTGTATCATATTTTTCCCGAAAAGCTAAAGTTATTATTAGTGTTGCTGTTGTTGTTGTTGTTGTTGTCTTTATAATTTTTATAATTCTTATGTGCGTATGCATGGCTTATACCGTAACGCGTGTCACAAAAACAATGAAAGATTTTAGGGTGAGAGCAAGCTTTAATGATTTAAAAAAATGTTACCGCTTCTATTGTTCCATTAAAATCTGTTACTCTTTTGTTTTGCTATCTCTTTCTCTCTCCCTCTCTCTTTCGCACTCTCTGTATTTAGTTTTTAATATTATTTAGGTTTTTAGTTTTGATTTTTTTTTGTTTATTAAACAGCAAACGACCACGTGTCGCGTTTTCAACAGCATCCGTGTATCAATACAGTTTCAATGACAGCAATAGGCAAAAAAATAAAATAAAATATGTCGGGTTTTTTTAATATCATTACGGTTTTTCACGACTACATAATTGTAAGGTCTACAACACACACACACATGCATGCTTAATAGAAGTTAAATTATCACAGTAAGGCATTGAATTGTAGTAGGAAACAAATAAAGAAAAAAACTGTGTTACATTTTAAAGGCTGAAGTTTTCTACTAGTGTTAGTGTTGCCAGTGTTCTCACATTAAAATTATGCAAATTCAAGTCATCGACCAAAAAAAGTCAAAAAATGCAAGTCATCGACCAAACAACAAAAATTATCGTCTAAAAAAATGCAAACCATCGTCCAAAAAAGTGCAACTCATGTACAAAAAAAAATTCAATTAATCGACACAAGAAATAGAAGCCATCCACAAAAAATGCAAGTTATCGATAAAAAATACTGTATTATCGTCTAAAAAATGCAAATTATCGTCAAAAAAAATGTAAGTCGTCAATTAAAAAGAAATGCAAGACAACAACCAAAAAAATACAATTAATCGACACAAGAAATGAAAACCAGCCACAAAAAATGCAAGTTATCGATAAAAAAAAAAGACGGCAATGCAATAATTTTGCTCGCTTTATTTAGAAAACTTATAGTTACTCCTGTTAGGACAACAATTATCTTCATCGCCTATATCTCTGGTCCCAAGTAATTCTCCACTGTGTGGGAACCCCTTTCGGAATCCTTAATGCCATGGATATGTTTATCCAAAATATCGAACATCCTACCTAGATCGTGTTAAGATAGTGAATGTAACTGCAATAGTAAATTTGTAACTGAGAATGCATGGCAGACTAATACGAAAAAGTTGTAAAATTTATAAAAATGATAATGCAACTAGAAAAACAAAAACGGAATGGAAATTTTGATAATAAAAACATTCAATCAATCGCTAAACAAATGTCAAGGAAATCATGTATTAAATTACGAAATCTAATGCTTTAAAATAGCGTGAACGCTGCGAGGAATGGTAGGCGTTCCTAGTCAAACAGTTAACAACTATTTGAAGAAAGTTGGCAGCATAAAAAAGTCTGATGGTTAGGTGCTAGTCATGTAATGTCGTCTTTAACCTTGACAAGCCATTGATTTTGAGCTGTACGATCTCAGGATTAGAAAAACGGAAGCATTAAATATGCTTTCTTACATTGCAGCTATTTATGCTAATACCTCTTTCTCCTCTTTCTCCCTCTCTCTCTCTCCTCTTTCTTACAAGGAAATTCTAAATGAAATGTAAACATAGAAATCAATTGTTATTGAATATCAAACAACATACAACAACAATGTAAACAGTTTACCGTACATATTGGAAAAAAAAGGACCACTGCCAAGCCAAGAGTAGGGAAAAATGTTTTTATTTTGTATAGAGGAGACTTACAATACCGGTGGCTATTAAAACTCCTTTTTAAATCAACCATTGAAGTTGTTATTGTTTTTTGTTTTGCTTATCAACATTCATTTCAAATACACATGCGTTGTTTTTTAATGTTTGCATAGGCATAGACGGATTTTGATTAAGTAAAAGGGCAAATTTTCTTGTTCTTCTTCTTCTTACACAATCTCTAGGCATTTTACTACATTTGTGTTGTTGTGATGTATTGTGTTATTGTATTAAGTGTTGCCTGAAGCAATTAAGAAATGTGAAACAGAAAATCTCTTAAGCCCAGCAACAATGATAAGAAGAAACAATATGAGTGTTAGAGGTACGTACACACCAGTTACGTCACTTGACTACATAGAATTAATAGTGAAAAAAAAAAAAAAAAAAAAAAACAACAACAACAATAACATGGGGGGGGAAAAAGAAGAAGAAGAAGAAAAATAATGAGTATTAAATATAGAGTTTGTATTACAAACAGCAACAAGAATAATAATTTAGTCACGTATTGACTTGAGACAATTTCAATATTTGTGTGTCTATCTCCCTGTCTCTTTCACTCCTGTTGTGTAAGTAAATTTGTAAATATGTTATGTGATGCTGTGAAATGCCAATGCATACGAATTGGTATTTTTTTCTATGTGCCTTCATTGCTGCTTGTAATATTATATGCATGGGTGTGTGTATGTGTTTTTTTATGCCTATAACTATTCCTTACATGAAATTAAAGGTTTAGATTTGCTTTTTTTATGTTAAATAGCGTTACCATATACAAATTTGAAAGTAAATTCATTACATTTTTTAGATGCAATTAAAATTTGTAAGGTTATGTTGGTTATTTATTAGTTATCTATGAAAATTGGCAATATATGTGGTCTTTTAAAGAAAGAAAATTTCTCTATAAATTTTTAAATAAGTGTTGCCAATTTGTTATTACCATCAATTATTAAAAAAAAATATTTTGAAAAAAATCAAAAATTTATTTTCTAATATCAGAGACACACACACAGATCCATACATAATTCGTCTTTGCAAGCCTTTAGTCAGGGTTACGACCTATGTTCTCAGAACACTTATGTTGTGTGTATTAATTTTATACATGACTGACGACGAGAACTACAATTTAAAGACGATTCCGAACGCCAAACTCTTTTTTAAAAACTTTTTCATGGCAGTTGCATGAAATCTACTGAAAGGAAGTAGCCAAAGAAATATTTCTTTTCATATTTCTTTTTATTGTTGATATCTGACCCGGGGTTCAAACCATGGCCTACATATTTTCATTAAATTTCATTAAATTTTTGAATTAAATTCCTTTAATTCTCGAAATTTCTTCTTAAGGACTCTGCATTTTATATTCGAAAACAGCTGTTCATTATAATTAAAACGAACAGTAACCGGATAGAAGATAATATCTAAACACACACTGTAACAGTAGATATTAGTAGACATTCTTATATATTTACTCTCTCTCTCTCTCTCTCTCTCTCTCTCTCTCTTGTCTCCCAGCTTTTTGTTTATGGGAAAAAATAAAATGCTTTGAGTAAGGAAACGACAAACAACAATTAACACCAGCAATCAAAAGCAGAAGGAAGGGGGGAAAAAAAAGAAAACAATTAATGGAGTTGCCAGCATTTAAATGAATATCAAATTCCCGTTAGAGAATTGTCCCCCATTGTCCCTTTACATGTGGATATGTGTGTGCCAGTGTGTGTGTGTGTGTGTGTGTTTCGAATTTCGTTTATTAAACAATAAACAACTGACATTGAAAAAATTCAATGATTGACTAGCATAAATAAACAGTGATAAAGCATTACAAAAACAAAAACAACAAACAAATTCTAAGAAAAGAAGGATCACAGCAGCAGCAGCAGCAGCAGAATGTTTGTTTTCAATTGATTGGATTGTGAATGTGAAATGATTTAAATGAAGCCAATAGAATTTTAAAATTCAAAGAGAATTTAATTTTGTAATAAAAACAACAACAACAATACTGGAATAAACACAGTAAGGAAAAGAGAGAGGCTAAGGTAACCCACACTTCATACGGATGTATAGCACTCACTCGTATACACCTCTACCTCTGTTATATGCTGTTCGTTTGTGTTTGTTTTTTTAAATGAAATGAAGCGAATGAAAACGAAAACAAAAAACGAAAACAAAAAAAAAAAGAAACGAACATCACAGCATGTTATGTAGCAGGAAAAATTAATCAATAGTAGTGATGTGATGAATTTCATTAGATATAGAGACCCCCGAGTGTATGTATTGTTGTTGATACATTTATATGAGGATGACAATAGCACATATGTATACGTGTATGTGTGTTTGGCTTCCTATAAGGGTAAAATTGTTTATAAAAACTAGTCTATAAGGATTGTTTAACAAGTAATCCATACCCATGCCATTAAAGAGAACAAGAGACAAATCTAAGATGTATGAAGGAGTATGAGAAAGTGGTGAGTGGTGAGTGGTGAATGGTGAGTAGGAGGAGGAGGAGGTGGAAGGTAGATTCAAACAGTAACAATAACAGTTGTTAGAAATTTAATATTGTTGCGCCATTTAAGCGTAAAAATTCTTGTATGTGAAGCAGCAAATAATTGTAATTGAGCATTACGTTTAGAACAGAGAAAAAGGGAGAGGGGGAATAAGTACAAGATCTTTTTCAAAGAGTAACTAAATGTCAGAAAGTGAAAGTAAAATTAGGCAATAACTTGAAGAGCATCTTTAAATAGAAAGGCAAACAAAAACTTTAATACAAAGACGCCATTTTAAACGTTCAAAGTACTTTGCAAAGTTTTGAATTTGACAAACTCTTGATATCTAGTTATTCGCTAAACACCGAACGAAAAACAAGCAATTTTGGGAGTATACATCAAATTGAGAACTTACTTCCGCCGCTCGATTTTCCCTTCTCTCACACTAAAAAAAAAACTGGTTCAAACATGGTCACTTTCCGAGCATAATGAGCTGATTATCGATCTACTAAGCAAGAAATTGCCAATGTTATAAAGAAATTTCAAGAGACTGGCAGCATTACGTACGTGGTTTTGGCTTCTGCATCGGCGCAAAGTACGAGCTGCCACGAAATTATGGCTGCTATTAGAGAAAGTGTGGCATTAATATGGATTTATCGATTCCAAGGCACCTACCCTTAGGCTCATTATGGCTCATTTTGCCATAGCATGACTAACTCATGCAACAATTAAAGTCGGTTGGCCATTCCTAACGCCGTAAATAGAAATCCCACTGTAGACTCAAAGAATACATGATGTTCTGCACAATAAACCTCTTCAAAACTTTCTCATAGGCTTTCTCTAACCGAATTATTCTCTTCACCCTTGGAATTGCAGTTTTCTTTGTGCTTTTAAATCGCTTGTGGTTGGATCTGAATTTCTTTATTTGACTACTCACTGTCTATGTGCACGTACTACGACAAGGCATTTCTAGTAGTGATGGTATCTGACTGATGGTCGACCGGCCTCCTCATATTTAATCTGGTTCTGAGATTAATTTATGCATTCCCGGCATTGTGTTGATAATTACTCTACGCGCTCTATGAATACCAATGCGCATGTGAATGACATTTCAAGTGATATGACATGACATGGCATAGCATGGCAAGGCGTGTGAAAAAACTATGGTGCTGTGGTGTTGATGGGGAAGATAAGTGTAGGGCAACAGAGAACAATGAAACTTAAGGATGGTCAGTCAGTCAGTTTAGTTCTACGAAATGAATTTAAATTTCTAAACGTTTAACCATCAATTAACCTGGAAGTTATTGAGAAAAATATTATTAAAAAAACAACAACAAAAACAATACAATGGGCTTTCTTTGTCTCTCATTTCAAGTGATAAATTTAAGCGAAATTTGTATTTGTAAGGCAGGCTCTGTGTAGTTTCCGTTTCTTACAACAAATCCTTTGGACAAGAGAAATAATGGCTGCAACAACAAAACCTGCCGGTTGTCAGTGTCATTAAGTTCCATAATTAACGGCCCAAGGATGACTGGATGGTAAAATATTTCCAAAACGAATTGTGTTGAGTTGCTTTAAGAAAAAAAAAACTTTTCAAAATTCCATAGAACCTCGCTAACTGACCAAGTGAAAGAAATAGCGCGTCTGTCCGAGGGTTATAAAATATCTTTGAAACATACGTTACTACAAGACAGACGAAAAAAAAAGACAAAAACTGTATTGGCTGGCATATGTTGTTGTAACACTGCATGGAATTCTCCACGTTTGTTCATTCGTTCGTTGGAATTTTTTATTTCGTTTCATAAAAACTCAATAAATGGTTGGGTTTTTATGTTTAAAATGCCATCTCCTCATATACAAACCAAAAAAAAAAATTTATGAAGGTGGTCGTGGTAGGAAACGAAGGAAATGAAAAAGAAAAGAGGATTACAAAGAAAGCAACAAAGACAACATTGACAAGCTGTGTTAAGGTGAGTCATTTTCCGAAAACATTTCAAATTGAAAAGCCAGTATTTGATGATCAATTTGAAAGAAATGGTTAATGAAACGTACAAAAACATCAAAAAATAACAGCAAGAAAAAGAAACAAATGAAAATAATTAATCATGTTGAGGTGAGGTTATTGCCACAGAGTTCAGGTATCAATCAAATTGAAAGAACCCAAAGAAATTACAATGTTCCTTGAAACATGCAGAAACAATGCATGCATATGACTGATCGATCCACTAATAACAGAAATTCAATAGAATCCGAAATGCAAGACTCCATTTTGATCGACTACAACAAACGCAGGCTGCTTAAACACATTTAAGATCCAATACTTGATACACAGTCACATAGAGAACTATTCTGTTGGCTTCAAACGATACAAGTATTGTTTGGTAGTAGCCATGTTCGTACAGATTCTGTGTCTCCATGGTATTCACATTTTTAAAAAGAGTTGAAATGCATCGCCCCCCTCCTTTGCTGTCGTAATCTTACAGATCGTTAATGCTCCTCAATTTTACTCTTCCTGCTAAGCTCTTCTGCATACATGTTTATCAATATTTTTATAAGGATACTATAACAACTGTTTCCTTGGGATACTGTCCCATATAAGCAGTAGACTCTTAACGCAAAGCCTCAATTTTCGCACAGGTTCTACGTAGATTTTGTAGTGCTTTGCCCGTGTGGCAATTGTTCGCTTTACTATCTTCGCAGTTGCTTGTTAATATCAACATGTCCAGTGAGAGAGAGAGGTTCCATAAATGAAATAAAATTCCGAGCTTAAATATAAACGCAAGCAATCCTCTAAACCTTAGATTACAAGGATAATAGTGGCGATTAAAATTGTGCATCCTTGAAATAAACATGACATGACATCTTAATTTGAAAATAATGCATAAGAAGAGGCTCACCAATTTGCTGAATGGCAGCCTTTGCGCCATGCAGCATGCGCCTTAATAATTTTAAAGGCTATAGCGCCAAAGTATAAGCAACAGTTTATTACTTCATTATCAATGGAAATACTAAAATGGTTTTTTTGCGTTTTTAATAATAACGTTGTATGCAACACGTTTTTTAATCTCCTATTTTCAGACATTTTATTATATTGGCAACACTAATTAAAATTGTAGTCGCCGTAGTCTAGTAGGCAGGGTGTTGACTTATTAGACCAAAAGGCCAGGATTCGAATCCCCGAACGAAATATGAAAAAAATATTTCTTCGTCGACTTCCTCTCAGCAGATTTCTGTCAAAAACTCTGAGAGTAGATAAAATTGCCATGAAAAGTTTCTCACACACAATCTGCTGTTCGGAGTCGAATTTAAACTGTAGTTCCTGCCGCTACTCATGTATAAAAATTAACACACACAACATAAGTGGTGTCAGAAGTTAGGCCGTAATCCTGACTGAAGGGTTTTAATGGCCAATTATGTTTGCATGTTATGTAATTATGATGAATACTCCATTAATTTCCGTTACTGAGACGATTCTCTACCTTTTTTTTTACACTACAAAGCCGGCTATATTTTATTTTTGATGGATTAAAGTGCAGGATTTCATGTTTCTCTTATGTGTTTAAAGCATTATGTTCTCCCAAGTTTAACGGTATTATTACCCCAGAGTCTTTCAATCTCTCTCTCTCTCTCTCTCTTATCACAGAGTCGAGAACTTTCTACCAAAAATATCACAAGACTGTGGCATATTCTTTTTCACTTGCACAACAAAAAAAAAAAAAAACTCCTGCCATTAGAAGCATATTTTCTCTCTCTCTCACTCTTTCTCTCTGTTATCGTACAAATAAATACGTATTCCCCCCCCCTATCAATAATAATAAAACAGTAACAAAAATCAAAATTTAATCAATTTATTATAACCTAGTTTAGGTTTCGTTTTTTTTCGTTTTTTCCAATCAAAATCAAAGAATTTTCTTTGTTATGCTTAAACTATTACAAGTATTTTGTAATACAAGCACACAAGCACACACACATACTACTAATGCTGCTACTATTGCTTCTATTTCTAGGTTTGTTTGTATTTTTCTTGTTTTTGTTCTTGTTTATTATATTCTATGTGTAGAAATGTAAATAAACACATTTCACTTCCTCATTATCTATGTTTTGTTGTTGTTGTTGTTGTTGTTGTTATTTTATAACGTATGTTTAGTGTTCGCTCTCTCCCTATCTCTCGCTGCTCTGACTGCATTTAATAGTTAAAAGCTGTTAAACTTGATTGATTTGTGTAGATAACAGAAAAAGGTGAAGAATCTTTTAATAGGTTTTCGTTTTTTTCCTTTTTTTCCTTTTTTTTGAATAGTAATGTGTGTGTATGTGTATACATTTCATTTGTAACCCTTTTTTCCTTTTTTCTTTTATTTTTTTTTTATTTGTTTTAATAATCCAGAGTATATTATTTAATAATTTTTATTACATTTATTGTTAAAGCACACAACAACAATAAAAACAAAAGGCAGCAACACCACCACACCATGTACGACATGTACAAAAAAAAAAAAAGCAGCAGCAGAAGTAGAGAAAGAGAGAGAGAGAGAGAGCAATATTACATGTTACTTAAGCATTTATGTTAATCGTAAATTAAATAACTGTGGGGTTTTTTTTCTTTTTTTTTCTCTTTTCCTTTACATTTCTTTTCTGTTAAGGAAAATGTCTAAAAAGTGTTTAAACATACACACACACACACACAGAAACAGACATACTTGCAAATACGATTATACCCAACGTTTGCGTGCATGTAAGTAAACAAACATTAACGAGCCGCCTATTGTCAATTTAGCGTGTTTTTAAAGCGTTTTTTTACGGTGTTTTTTGAAGCATTTTTTACAGTGTTTTTTGGAAGCGCTGTTTAGTGCTGCTTTTTTAAAATTGGAGACTGGTGGGGAGACATAATTCAAGTGCATTATTCTGACTTAATTTTACAGAAGCGTTACAGCGTACATAGCACGCGCCATCAATAAATACGCGTTGCCAACAAGAAAAATATCTCAACTTTGATATTACGAAACTAACAATTGCAAGTCGTCACCGTTCTAAAAGTAAAGTGACGCTAAACAAGCACCCACAAAAAAGCTATGTTTTTAGATGAAACCCTAGTTCGTATTAGCGCCATTGTAGTGCAGCTTGGTACGTCATTTTCTCCTGAGCACCGCTATCTAAGTTTTAAATACACTCCAGCTAATGTAGACGATATTGTTGCCTGATTTTTCAGTTCCAAAAATAAATTTCTATGAAACAAACACGTATTATGCTATGGCTTCTCACTAATTACAATTTTTGTAGTCAGGACAACAACCTAGTTTCTCTAACCACGTTCCCATGTTGTGTACGTTAATTTATAGATATGAGCGGCAAAGCCTAAGATAGTTTTAAGAAGATTTTCATGGTAATTTTGCCAGAAGACTGCTGCAGAATTTGCCCAAATGAAGAATTTTTTTATACTTCATTTTGTCTGATATGTTTGAGCTAGGATTTGAACCCGGGGTTTGCATCCAATAAGCCAAACGGCGAATATGGTTCTGTATCTTACACGCAATAAAGTTGACTAATCGCCTTTGCGTAAATATTACAGAAATTGTATCTTCAGTCACTTCAGTCTTTTAGAGCATCTATGAACCCGCATGAACTGCCTTATACGGTGAATTTTAATGCTATGGAGGCCTAATTTTGGCAAGAACTTAGCTTATATGCTGTCGTGCTTAGCCTCGTAATTGTATTCGTAGCTATTAATTTCATTAATATGTCTACAGAGAGGATAAATGAGGCACATTTTTAAAGGAGAAAACGGCTTTAAACGCCTTACCCGGCAGGACTTCTATTCTTTTGATTTGGCTATTTAACAAAAATGGGTAGAGTAAGGTAGAGGGGGAATCCCCCTCATGATTTAGACATCATTTTGGCGTGGTTTATTAAAAAGAAAACTTTTTTTCATTTACGCGCTTTTCCGCGTATTCTAGCGCCGCTGCATCAATTTTCTAGTTGACATCCCTCTAAGCATGGATAGTAAAGACTGTTACTCCGGATCGTGTGAGAGCGAAAGAGCAAAACGAGGGAGAGGGAGAGTGAAAATTAGAATTTACTCCACCTGTGCTGCTGTTATGTTTACTAATTACAATAACAAAAAAAAATACAAACAGTAATAGCAGCAACAACAACAACAACAACAACAACAACGACAACATTAATGGAAAATAAAATTCTATTTTGAGAGAAAAAAAAAATAAAGAACAAGAAAACAAATACAAATTCTATGCACGTTTGCATTGTGTATGTAATATTGTTATAGAAGTTGTTATTGTTATTGTTGTTGTTGTTGTTGTATATTGAAAAAAAAATTATACTCGAGCAAATGTTAAGAATTCTAAATGAGTTTGAAGAAGACTGAAGACTGAAAACTGAAGACTGAAGAAGAAGAAAAATGAGTGTTTAGTAGTAAGACAGCATAATTGTGGGTTTGTGTGCATGTGTCTCTTTGCGTGCATATATGATAACAAATCAAGTATAAAAACATTTTAAAAAGGAAGGGAGGGTGTAATAAAAACAAAAACAAAAAAAAAACAAGAGATGAGATGAGTTAAAAAGATTCCTGTTATAAAAGTGAGAGAGAGAGAGAGAGAGAGAAAGAGCAAACGTTTTTTTTTTTTTGGTTTCTTAATAATGAAATAAAACTTAACGGTTTATTCAATATAAACATCATGGAAGTTTTCAATGTTGTTAGCATAAGTTTTGGTAATGTTTTGTAATTTTTATTGTAAATATTGTTGTAATAATAATACAATAATATGTCTATGTATGTATGTATGCATGTATGTATGTATGTATGTATGTGTGTTTAGCCATATAAAAAAAACTTGTTTTCTTTTTTATTAAATTATGGTATTAAACCATAAATAACTTGTCTTTTCAAATCTTTTTCATTCTTTAGTTGGGTTTTTGTTTTGTTTTGTTTTGTTTCTTTAATAAAAAAAAAATTTTAATACTTTAACTTGCTGCCATTGTTGTTGTTGTTGTTGTTGTTGTTTCTGTATATTGTATACGTGACTGAAACATATTCTTGTTCTACGTTCAAGTTCTAATAACAAACACTAACAACAACAACAACAACAACAACAACAACAACAACAACAACAACAAAACAACAATAACAACAACATCAACTTTATAAAAGAAGAGAAAGAAAAAAGGAAAAGGAAAAGCAAAAAACAAAAAACAGAAACAAACAAAAATATTTAAACACACACACACAGCCATACATACATACATACATACATACATACAAAAAGTTTTTTCAATGTAAATAGTAAAAGCAAAAGCAAAAGCAAACATAAAATACGGGGAAATTTTAAATGAACCGTAAATATTATTTTTGCTTTTGCTTTTGCTTTTGCTGCTGCTGTTAATATTAAACAAGCATTTGATTTTTAAATAGATGAAGAGCTCTAACACACACGCACACATCAACAACATTATTATTATCAAATATCACTGTTATGTTTAACAAAAATTCCCCATAAATGTAAAAAGAAATTTCAATTTCTCTCTCTTTTTTTTTCTTGCTCTCTTTCTCATACTCTCTTCGAGGGATGATGAGCCCATTGGAACATCTTTTATATGAGTGTACATATATACATATATATGTATGTATGTGTGTGTAAGTGTAAGTGTTTATAGAGGAAAGTAAAAATGAAATGAAAAAATAAAAATAAAAATAAAATAATACTCACACACAAAGAACAAAATCAAAAAAAAAAAAAAAAACAAACGTGAAAATAAGAACGAAGCATAGAAAATTTATCAACCAAACAAATATCGTATGGCCACATACATACATACATACATTGTACATATAAAAAAAGGCCAGTCAGCCAGCCAGCCAGCCAGCCTGCAACATAACATTAAATACACAGCCAAACAAACAACCAAACAAACAAACATAACTACACGATAGGTAGAGCAGCAAAAAAAAGTTGTATAAACCGATCGACCATTGTACACACGACGACTTACTCCACATGCAGCAGTCACATACTCTCAAACACACACACACACACACACAAGCACATATGTTTACATTCATGCATACAAATATGTACAACTCTTGATAAGGGAACATTTTATTTTATAATGCAAGAAAGCGACAACAACAACACTAGCAACAATAACAACAATAATAACAACAATTTTACTATAAAAAGAATTCTTTTTTTTTCACTTCTATACACATTTGATGTTGTTGTTGTTGTTGTTGATTTGTTTTTGCTTTTATTTTTACCAAAAGAGAGTTTATTTTTACATGTGGGTTCTTGTTGTTGTTGTTGTTGTTGCCTGTTTTTTTTAATTTCTTATTTGACAGTCAAGTGTAAAATTTTATCACTCACACTCTTTTAAACACATAAGAGACAATAAATGCTGAGCGGCAATCTATTAAAGAAGAAGAAGAGAGTACATATGTATGAGCAGCATGATTCTAATGCTATAAGCACATAAGAGGCAACGAATTCTGTGCGGCAAGCTATCAATGAAGAAGAGAGTACAAGTATGGGCAGCATAATTCTAATGTTAAGAGGCAACAAATGCTGCGCTGCAATCTATTAAAGGCAGAATATATGTACTACTGCTACTGTTAAGCGTTTTGGGCCGATTTTTACTTTTGCCAGACGCTTTAAACGTATTTGGACTGTCAACAGAATACGAAGCATGAAATAGTGGCTTTAAAAACGCAATGCATAGTGGCATTATTATCAAGTAAGCTTATACCATCGCTTTGTTGCTTTTGAACAGAAGATATTTTCAAGTTGTGCTATATTTTCATGCCACACTGTATAAACAAATTTTTTTTTATAGAAGATTTTTATTTTTATTTTATTTTTCTTTCTTCTCCTTCGTTTGTATTTTGTTTATTATAGTTTTAAAAAAAACCAACAACTACAACAACAACAATAACAAGAAAAAACATGTGAGCGCGAGTAAATGAGTGTGATATGGAGTGTCTGGTGCATTTTAGAACATAAAAGAGGCATTAGCACCACACATACAAGCATACAAACAAACATCCAGTCAGCCACATTCATACACAAACATTTATTTGTAAAGACAACTACTACTACTACTACTACCACTACTACTACTACTATACCACTACTACTACTACCTACTACAACTAACCTGTTAAAAGGCCAATAAAATGAGTAGATATAATGTACTAAGCCTCTAATATGTATTTTACACACACACAAACACAAACGCACACACATACACATACACATATATTACATAGTTATGTACGAACGTGAAGTGTAAACATAAAAACATATGTGTGAGCTGATGGTAGGGAAAATATCCAAAAACAAAACAAACAAACGAAAGCAAAGAAATACAGGGAAATCGTATTGTATTTCCCGATGTGACCCGATGTGTGGATGTTTTGTAGACTTTGTTGTTTTTTTTTTGTATTTTTTCTTGTTATAACCCTGATGTTGCTAATGTTTGTTGTTGCTGTGATGGATGTATGCGTCTGTGTGTGTGTGTCTGTGTGTATTCTAAACTCACGCACTTTATTTAAAGCGGTGCTCTTTTATGGCCTTAGAAAGCAGGGATTTTTTCTTTTATTTTTTTTTGTTTTCTTTTTTTTGTGTGTTTGTTTTTGTTTTTGTATGTTCTGTGTATGGTTCTTCTTCATTTTCTTCTTGTTTTACTTTTTTTTTTCTTCTGTGTTTTCCTGTGTGTTATTATAGTGTGTTGTGCTAGCTAGCTGTAGGCCTTTTATGATGTTGTTCTTGTTCTTGTTGTTGTTGTTGTTGTTGTTG
Organism: Sarcophaga bullata; assembly: GCA_005959815.1. Lineage (NCBI taxonomy): Eukaryota > Metazoa > Arthropoda > Insecta > Diptera > Sarcophagidae > Sarcophaga > Sarcophaga bullata. Next base: position 252,855 of record QOCX01000266.1, read on the forward strand.
TCGTTGTTATTGCCTTTGTTGCTTTTGTTGGGTTTGTTTTTATGTTGCATTTCCAATATTTGACTGCGAGTGACTGTGGTGTTTTTTGAACATGCAGAGCCCGAAAAAAAGCCAGTCGAAAATTTTCCCTTATACTGTACGGACGCTGGATACGGGAAAAACGTTGTTTATTATTCAAGAACGAGAGAGAGATTACGGTATCAGTTGTGTTCTCTATATATATATATATGTGTGTGTGTGTTTGTTTGATTATTTTTTTTTTCTTCTTTCATTCTGCTCAACTTCTTATGTTTTAAATATTCATTCTATACATACAATTTTATAATAATAATGATGAAGGTATTAAAATTTAAAACAAAATAAAATACTACGTATACTTTTTTAAATTAAAAAGAATAAAATAAAATATCAATTTTTATACACAAAAGTTTAAACAAAACAAAAAAAAAAAATTAAAAATTGTAATTCTAAAAAATTAATAATTAAGAAAGAAAGAAAAAAAAGAAAAGAAAAGTATTTTAATATTTAAAGAATAATACAGAAAGAAAATAAAAAAAAAATTAAAATATTTTATTAACAAAAAAAAGCAAAGCAAAGAAGAAAAAAAACGTTTTAAAAAATTCTATTAAATTTCTCTTGCTCGCTCTATAAATATATATATTTCGCCCTCCCTCTCTTTTTGGAGGAGTTTAAAGAAGCTGAAAAAAATCTATACTAGGATATATAAATCCTGTTATAAAATAAAACGAGTCTTCCTGTTTCTTGTGTGTGTTTTTTTTTATGTTTAACGTGTAAAAAAACCGTTTATTACCAGCCATTGTGACAGTGTGTACGTGTGCGTGTGTTTTTAGTACTTCCTCTGTTTTTTGATCTCTTAAAAACCATCCTCTATAGACGTATATGCTCTTTTTCTATTAAAACTAAGAGAGCTTTCCTAACAAATACAATATCAACCAAAAAAAAAAAAAAACAAAACAAAAAAACAAAAACAAAGTGCTGCTCTCTATGTAAAGTTTATTTAAAGAGGCGAATAACATGAGAAAATGATAAAAGTGGTCCTTTTTTAAGCCTTTATATTTCATTAAATAATCATTTATAAAGAAAAATTTAAAACAAAACTAAAACCAAAAACCAAGAAAAGAACCAAAAAGAAAAAAAAACACCGAAACATACAAAATTTTAAAACCAACTAAGAAAAAAGAAAACGAAAAAACGACGCTGTTTAGTTAACCAAATTAAAAGCAAATATGCAAACCAAATCAAACAACCAAAAACAAAAATAAAAACAAAACAAAATATCCCGCTATTAAATTACAAAAACTAAAACAAAAACAACAAAAAAAATATAGTAAAACAACCTCAAGTGTACAGAATATTTTAATAAACAACAAAAAAAAAAAACGCCGTAACAAATAAAAAAGGATTCTCTCTCCTATACAAATTCTACTCTCTCTCTCTCTCTCTGCAAAACTCTAATGTATCTCTCAAACAAAACAGAAATGTCTTGCAATAACAACTAAAAAGGATGCTCTCCTACTACATAAACTCATCTCTCACTCTCTAAATTTACAAGAAAACAAACAAAAATCAAAAAAATAAAACAAAATGTATTGCATTTGAGAGAAACAAAAACAAAAACAAAAACAAAAACAAACTCGTAATATTACTTCGGTGAGAATTTACTTTTTAAGTTCGGTTCTATTATATTATATAAAAAAAACAACAACAACAACAACAACTACTACTACTACAACTAATCTAAAGGAGTACCTTTTAAAATAAAAAATAAAAAAAACGAAAAAATTCTCACGTTTTATTATACTTGCTTCGTCGTCTCTCGTCGTTGCCGTCGTCGTTGTTGTAGTAGTAGTACCATTTGTTTATGGGAATATTTTTATTATTTTTGCCGTCGGCTTTTGTACCACTACACAAACAACAACAACAGCAACAACAACAATAATAGCGCTCTCTATAGCTATTAAACGAGCCAAATATATGTTATTTCTAAAACAGGATAACAACAAAACAAAAGTTCAACGTTTTCTTTCTTTTCATTTGTGTGTTGTTTTTTTTTTTCTTATTTATAATGGTAAGCACAAACACTCACACAAAACAAAAAGAATTTAACTTTTAATTTAAAAGTGCTGCAGTCGCAGTCACAGTTGTCTCAGTCTTAGCTGCCTGCTGCTGCTACTGCTACTGTTACTGCACGCACATTGTATTGCAAAAAAAAAGAAGAATTTTTTTCATTCGCTTTTTCCTCTCTAGTTGTTGTTTTTGTCCTCAAAAAGAGCAGGAATTTATTTGTTATCAAGTAAAGAGCAAGAAATGTGTGTGAATTTAGTGTGTGATTGTTGAGAAAAAAATAGCGAAATTTATTAGAAGGGGAGAGAGGTGGGGGGGGTTACGAAATAAAAATAAAAGAATGATATTGTTTGCTAATTGCAGTTTGCCTTTGTGATTGATTGCAGCAGTCAATATTTTAGGATCAGTTTTCTATCACTTTTTCAGACATTTCGTGCAGTATATCGCTTGAATTTTGGCTTGCTCGGACGTTACAGGATTATCCGTGTAGATACGACCTTTGACTTAGCCGCACGAAAAAAAGTCTAACGCCGTCAAATCATGTAATCTTGACAGTCGAAACCATTTTTCTCACATTTTGTGCGGAATCTCGGCAATGACTTGATGAATGCTGATTTTCAAAACCAAAAAAAAAAAAAAGCCTAATGGTGTCAAATCAGATATTCTTGCCAAGAATATCTGAATTCCCGCCTACTGTAGAACACTCTTCATGACGAAACCTATCGCAGATTATTTCCCACCTTAACCAGGAGTTCGATGTATCCACCTGAAGAGTAGCTTGTGGCAGTTTCTGTTAAAACCAAACGTTAACAAACTTCAATTCTTCCCGTTTGTTCAGTTCTATTAACTGGTAATGCCGTTAGCTCCCACAATCATACCAAATATTGCACCTTTTGAGGGTGCATTGCAGCTGTTGTACTGCCGTTGGTTGTACTCTCCATAATTCAGGTTTTTAACGTACTTATTGAGCCAAAGTTAGATTATATTCAATCCGGGGATTAAACGTTCCCAAAATCAAACTTTATTTGGGAGATTTCTGTTAAAGACGATAGAACTTCCGCTTCTTCATGGTCAAAATCAGGAACAGACCACAACTTCTGCTAAAGTCTTTTGAGGGAAAGCCAAAGTCTATCGCCATGCCTGTCAATAGTACGCTGACCTTTTAGAACCGCAATAGTTCAATAGATAGATGGCCATGGAAATTGGGAAGAGAAAAATTAAAATTTCTTTTTTTCCATATCAGTGCAGCAGAGCCTAGCAATATTATACGTTTCCTCTTGCTTTTAGGGAATGTAAGTTTCCTTGTAGAACGACCAGCGAATACCCAGTCTAACTGAGACCATTGAAATACCTATGTATGGCCTGTAACTTATCGGAGACTGTAAGCTCAATGCCAGCCTTGTGATATCTAATGATATATCCAAGTTCTGATACAAGTGGTACAAGTTCTAGACACATGGGGCAGACTTCGAGGTGGCAGTAGTTAGGGACTTCGTAGAAAATCTCTTTACATAACAAATATTGCGCTGCTTTCAATATTGCCATGACCTTTGGAAAACACTGCACTTGCCTGTTAGCCTATGCGAAAAGCCAAAAGACCAAATACGTATTCCAGACCCTATACTGCTATATTGAGCCTAAGGAAGCTTCTTCCCTGAAGAACATTTTTCAATTTTCCGGTAAACGAAATAAAGTTTCGCTCACAGGAACCACTTTTAATGATAATGCAAGTGTTGTTTCGTTAATTGCATGATCTGTCTATTCATGGTTGAATTGGCAAATCTTTTAGGCATTGCCCACATGCTACGAATCACTCTTTTTTGTATTAAAAAATCACCCGTTTTGTATATACATTTAAAAAGCTATAGATAATTCACTTTTTTTTTTTTATTATAAACTTAAAAAAAAAAAAAAAAAAAAAAAAAAAAAAAAAAAAAAAAAAAAAAAAAAACGCTACTAAAACTTAATCAGATTAATAATAAAAAATAAAAAAAACTTTATTATTGAAAAATATTTCACAGACTCTCATTTGATTTCTTCTTCTTCGTTTTTTATTTAATATTTCACGTCGTTATAAAAATTAAAACCAACTGAATAGATTTTTTTTTATTATTAAAACCATAAAAAAAAAAATAAAAACTTTAACCGAATAGAAGAAAACAGTTCGTTTTCTATTTGAAATTAAAGTTTTATTGGAAATTTTGTAAGAAGACCCCATAAAAAGAATCGAAAAAATTTTTCAATAAATTAAAGCTTAACGATCTCTCGTACCACCGACCACCGACCGCTGTCTTCGATGAGAATACTAATAAATTTATTGCCTCATAAAATGCAACATAAATCCAATGAAAATCCTAAATTTTTGTTTCTTTTTTTCTTTTCTTTTTTTTTTGTTTTTATTTAAAAGAATTTAAATTTAAATTTGAAAACATAGAAAATCATGTGCCGTTAAGGAGACAAGTGTTGGCAGCGTCATAGAAAATGAAGACGAAATCCACCACCACCACCACATGTGGTCGTTTGCTGTAATTTTTTTTTTTTTGAAAACTTTCAATACCCGTTTAATCATGTAGACCACCACCACCATAATCACTATGTCTTTTCAGAATTTTTTATTTTTTGTTTTCACTTTTGTCACACACACGCAGCTTCAGCTTCTTGGCTTGCAATTCGAAATCGAATAAAATTTTTTCTTTTTGTCTCACTTACATTCTTTCCTAACTTACTTAATTGGCCATTACAACCCTTTCATGCCATGAGTACGACGACCTACATAGCTTCTCTTACCACCCATGTTGTATGTGCTAATTCTGATCATGAATAGTGGAACCGATTTTGTTTTTGAGACTCTTTTCGTGGCAATTTTATTTGCTTTTTGACTGCTGAGGGGAACTTGCCGCAAGGCCTATACACTACCTACTACACTGCGGCGACTTCCTTTACACTCACTTTTTGGAACGAAACTCATAACGAACGTATTTCTTAATCGGAATAATATTTGAGCCTTTATCCTCTTCGAATAGTTCCATGCCAGTTAAAAATCCTGCCCCATGTGATTATAGATGACCTAACATCTTGTGCAATATGCTAACCTACCTATTTCTGCAATTGTTTTTTTAAGTCTTGCACAGCTTAACTTGATCCTAAGGGCCATTGTGTCGGTCTGGTAAAAATCACGTTTAGTTTTCAATTGTAAGGAGTCTACAAAAACGTGTGGACCAGATCAAATCTATCTCTATTGGATTCTGGGACATATAACAGTAAACTCGGGAACGATATGGCCAAAGTACTTGCTAGGTTAGGTTCTAAGTGATTAAATCCCCCAAACTAATGCCGCTGCTGCCGCTGTCAGAAGTCAAGGTAAATCAGGTTAGAACACTTGCTGCTGTGTTTGAATGAATCTAGCGTAAGACTGATTATTAGAGATCCTACAGAATCTTACGAGTTTAGATCACAAACAAGAATTTGGAACAGATCTCAGCTATACTTGCAGTATATGTTGAAATGAGTAGGACTTGGAGACTATCGAACAACTCCTCTGTATCATGATCAGCCCTTTCGTAGTAGGATGAGATTTAGAATTCTTGGCATGCATGAATTCTTCTTTTATGGATTAAACTCTCCGTTATGGGTTAATTGCTCTTTGGTTTTCTATAATCGATGAAATATGGCTGCGCGAGTATGTATCGATATTTCTCATTGGATTGGATCTATATGGATCACACTACAATAAAACTCATCACAGCCTAAATACTGGCTGTCGACAAAAGAGCTAAGGCTTGAAATTTTCTTCTACCAAGTCCTGGATAATCATAGGGTCTCCATTTCGCTCTGAGGCATAAGTTTACAGTATATTCCAGATCTTCAACGACCAAAGGTTCATAACGAACCCACTTAACTGTTTCACGATGGGTTTGCAAATAAGTCTATCGACTGCCAAAAATTCTTAGCCACGTATCTAGCAAAGATATTAACCTTCTTATCCCCCAGCATATTACTGTGGCCCGGAATTTACGCGAATCGATTCCAAGAATTCTTATGGAACAATTTGCGACTTACACCAGACCGGTTCTATCTGCCTTAAGACTGCTTTATTGAGCTACGACTACAGCTACGGCTTTAAGTGTCTTCCGCTTGAGCAACCGCCGAGCTACTGTCATTTAGATCATGGAAGGGGAAAAAACGAAACTTAAATTTTGAACAAGAAAACTGTTTAAATTTGTAAAAATTCTTAAATCCAGCTTTGTTTGTATCATACAAAGGTGAATGAACACTTTTAAAGTGTCACAAGAAAATTTTAAATTTTTGTCGAATAAAAAATAAATAAATTATGGACTCCCGGTGGTAAACCTAAATCAATCGTTGTCGTTTACAGTATGAAATTCGAAATTTTTTCATTCTATTTTATTTATACCAACCATGAAACCAGGGTGAACAGAATAGAAAAATTTATTTGTTAATGCAGCAAATTTGCTGCGTGCAGTAAAATGTTTCATGCAGCATTTCCATTTCGTTTATTCCCCAGCAAATGTCAAATACTTTCAGGCTTAAGTATAATAATTTTAACATGAACATATCACCCTGTGTTGCTTATAATATTAATATTTGAAAAACAAACCTCTATCTAATGGGGTATGTTTAATAAAATCCAAATTTATTTATAAAAAAAAACAGCAAAAAAAATAAAGAAAAAAAATTCATAATAAAAATTTTGCTACTGCATTGTAAAATTTTGTATTTATATGCTTAAGCCTAAAAGTATGCTTTAATATCCGTAAAAGCATAAGATGTCCAAATACAACGGCTTATTTCTTATGGCATTTCACCGTGTTTTAAGAACAAGAAACAAAACAAAATAAAATTTGTATACAAAACTTGTGTGTTTGCATATACAATGTACAATAAATGTATAACCGAGTATATGTGTGTGTACGTTTGAATACATGCTGTCTTTGACAGCTGCAAACAGCTGCTCACATTTGTTTCATGATGTTGTTTGCGCTTGTATAGAAAAAAGAGGCGGAAAGAAAGAAATTACTAAAGCAGTATGTATGATAAAAAATGTAAAATTAAAGAATAAAATGAAATCGAAAATAGAAAAGAAAATACAACAATAATAATAAATTACAGTACAAAACAAGCCACTAGAAAATAAGCAAAACGACAATAATAATAATAATAATTCCGAATAAGTTCTATTCAGTGTTTAGAATGATAAAATTTAAATAAAAAATTTAATTTAAATGAAGTTTTTGACAATAACAACAACGAAAATAGCGAATAGCAGTGGTGGTTATGAAGTTTAAAGCTATTGGAAGGGCCTAAATGTTAAATAATAGGTACAGACACACACAAAATTTCTAAACGCCACTCTAAGGAGAATGGAATCGAATCTTTGTTTAACATTATTTTTTCTACTCACATTTTAATATTTTTGTTTTACCAACAAATGTAAGCCTCCTAGCACTAATTAATTGTTTTTGTTCTTTTTTCCATTTTCCTTTTTTTTTTTGTTTGTTTGTTTGTTTCCATTGTTGATAATTACAGTGGTGTTGCAACATCATTAAGTTGCACCGATTCCAGTACAGCTTCTAGTGAAGATGCTTCTGAGCCCGGTTCACCCTGCAGTCCACCTCATTTGCCTTTAAATGAGGAACAACAGCAAATACAAAAACTACATCAGCAGCAGCAACAGCAGCAGCACCAGCAACAATCAACTTTAAGTAGCAATAATTGTAATACTACAACAACAACAACAACTACTGCCACCAACACCAGCACCACTACCACCAGCAACGCTACCAACATGTCATCCCAAACAATTCTCATGGGAAATAAGGGTGCTGGCAGTAGCATTAGCAAAACAACGGGGACAACAATACATAATAACAACACCACCATTCACACCACATCGACAAATACAGCTTCAACTACAGTTACAGCTGTAGCAGCGGCTGCAATATCATCATCAGCATCATCATCGTCATCAACCTCATCATTGTGTGTAAGAACAAATAACCTGCCAGCTTCTTTGACTATAACGCCCACCAACAATAGTAATCTTAATGGCGGTGCGTCTGGTAAATCTAAACAACAGCAACAGCTGCAGCAGCAGCAGCAACATCTTAATCCATCTCTCACAACAATACAAACTACAAAAAATTGCAACAACAATAATAACAATAGTAATAGTAATAATAACACTGCCTCATTACGATGTTCAAATTTACCCACTTTACAATGGCCATGGAGTACAACAACTGCATCCTCATCATCATCAACATCAGCGTCATCAACAGGAACTATGGCATCAAGTGCCGCCACTGTTACCTCTTCCACGTCTGCATCTGTTACAACAATACCCGCCGCCGCTGCCACCACCACCACCACTATTTCATCCACCACACATACAACACAAGCCAAGAAACGTACAATAGCTCCCTACATTGCCGGGGATATAGGCCAAACGCCTACAGCAGCCAAAAAATCACGTGTAACGTCTGCCGCAGCGCAGGATAATTTAGTTCATCATACACATGCCGGTGCGAAAAGACTGAAAGCAGCCGCTTTAGAAGAGTCACAAACGAAAATTACTGGGTACTTTAAATCGCAAATGAAAGCACAAATCCAAGCGGCCAATAATAAATCATCACTAAATCAAGTGATCGCCAGCACGGCTATATCATCGTCTGCATGTAGCGTTAACAGTGCGATAACCACAAATGCTTTAACTATGAGTGCTCCAGCAACTACTGCCTCGCTCAATAAGTATTTTAACATTTTGGCCCAGCTTAAGGAGAACAATAAGGCGGCCACTAGTAATACTAACACAAATTCTATCAATCAAATGGCCAAGAATTTATCTGTTACCAACAACAACAATAATTTTGTTACTCCATCCTCTTCCGCCTCTGTGTCCTGCTCCTCTGCCATTGTAAACACGTCATCGACATCGAGTATTAGTACCACAGCAAATACTCTTATAAATGTAAGTTCAGCACCTGCAATCACCACCACTTCAACTACATTTTTGCCAGCCAATCCAAAGCCCACGAACAACTTGACCATACAACCAGTGCCAATGCCAGCTTTGAAGAAAATCGAAAGACCCAAACCTACCAAAATAGCCCAGGTGGCACCGAATTTACGAAAAACACCATCAAACAACAGTCATCATCATCAGTCTTACAATCATCATTCGTCTTCCTCGAATACGGGGAAGTCGCCGGTGAAAAAGCATGTTGCAATAGCTCCACGCACTCCTGAAATGAAACAACAAATGCAGCAGCAACAACAACAACTGTTAGCTAGCAAGCAAGACAATGGAAACACTAGCAAACAGTCAATGAGTTTATTAAGTAATAATGCGCCTGCAACGCCCACACAAACCACCACAAATTTACAAGCAACAGCTGCAGCAAACAATCCCACCGCAACTCCTGCGGTACTACTAACAGCCATACGTTTACCGACGGCCCAAGCCCAACAAACATCACAGGCGCCAGCATTGAATGCAAAACAAGCAATAGCAGCAGCCGGAAAAATCGGCCACAATACAAGTACAAATACTGCAGCGGTAGCCACGACACAAGCGAATACCGTAACAGCTCCACCAGCAGCCGCCACCCTCTTTCAACTGCCGGCCGTGCAGTTACCCAATCTAGTCCAATTGCCACAACTATTAGCGGCCAATGGTGCCAATATTATGCAATTAAATAATCTGGCCGCAGCTGCCAATATGGCCCAGAAGGCCCAAACTAACAGCCAACAAACTGCTAATAATGCAGCTGCTAATAATGCCACTCACTCCACCCAGCAAGCGGCTCAAGCTGCAGCAGCGCAATACTTTTTAAACGGCACTGTCTTCAAATTGCAACAATTTACCACAGCCACCACCACAACAGCCACTTCGGCTTTGGGTACAGCCGGTAATCCTAATAATCCATTCAATTTATTAAGTGCCGCTGACCTGCAAGAGATACTAATCAAACAACAACAGCAGCAACAACAATTACAGCAATTGCAACAGCAACAGCAACAACAACAAAAGGCTAATCTTAACAATTTGGCGGCCGCAGCATCAGCCACTAGTTTTCAGGAAATATTCCAACAACAAATAGCGGCAGCCATAGCTGCTAATCAACAACAGCAACAACAACAGGCTCAATTGCAACAACTGCAAAGATTAGGGGCAGCAGCCAATATACAACAACAACCGGTATTTATGGCTACACCAGCAGGTCTATTACTAAACGCAGCCTCTTTACCAGCCATGTTAGCTCAAGCGGCAGCCGCTTTTGCAGTAAATAATCATCAGCAACAACAGCAGCAGCAGCAACAACAAAAAACTATTGCTTTACCAGCTTTGCAACCCATACAACCGGCCCCTCTACCAGCTCTCAGTTCCATTTTTGCTCCCCCGCCTCCGCCACAGCAAACAGCGGGCGATCAACAGCATGATTTGCAACATCAGCAACAGCAATTGCAACAACTGGCTTTGGCTCAACAACAGTTCATCAATAGCTCACAACCACCACCGCTTGCCACGGTGGCTTTAACCACTACAGCACAGCAGCAACAACAATTAACGCACAATAACGCCAATATGCCCACTATCTCGAGTACTCTACAGGCCAGCGGTCAAACACCAACGGGTACACCAATTATGGTGGCTGCAGCAGCAGCAGCTGCTGCTGGTACAACAGCAACGACGACAACAACTGCAACAAACAACACTGCCAAATTGGCTATAGTCAAAGCCAATACGAATATCGTAACCAGCAATAACAACAACAGCAATAGCAATAATTATTCCACCTTAAGCTCTCAACCACCACCATTGGTCACCATATCGAATAGGCTGCATAAAACGAATAACAACAGCACCACTCCAGCATCTAATACATCCACAAATCAACTGGTCAGTATCTGCAGCAAGGCTACAAATCAAATTACCAACAACAAACCATACCAAAAACGTAATGCCAACAACAAACAACAACAACAGCAAAGTTTAAGCGGGAAATCGTCGGTTAATAAAACTCATGGCGGTAAAATAACCACTGTGTCAGGTAAAATAATAGCCACGCCTACAACGCCACCACCACTGGTGCCCACAATAGCATCCGTGCAACAGCAACCGGTTTCGCTTACCACGGCATCGGTTAAGGGCATAAGAGCGGCAAATTTAACAAAGGCTACCTCCAATATAATGCCCACGCCAGCCTTGGTAAGCATTTCTAGCACCTCTACCACGGCAGTGCAACCAAAGGCCACACAGTCTTTAGGTGCAAACAATAGTGTAACCATAAGTCCGATAATATCAACACCGAAAACCAATCAATTGGTTAATATAGCACCGAAATTGACACCAACTTCCCAAACCCAAACTGCCATCAATATTAAGTCCGCTAACCTTATGACGAATAGCAAACAAACGAATTCAACTGGACCACCAACATATATAAGCTCAACTTTAACTACAAACACATCGTCACCGTCATTATCATCATCACTATCAACACCAACGTTAATCAGCAAAACCAAAGCTAATGGTAGTAGTAGTTTCAAACCCAGCAATAGCTCTACTGCCACAACTACGGATCTATTCGATTTAGTTAAGAATTCCAATGGAGCGATTAGTATCACGCCAGCAACTCCTCTTATAACAGCGTCACAAGTAGCAGTAGCTACAACTGCTAACATCAACATCAGCACCTCCACCTTCTCCTCCTCCGCCATTTGCAATAGCAGCAATACATTTAATTTGCCCACCACCACTACCACCACCACTTTCAGCAGCCAGAGTAATAACAACAACTTTAAAACTCTAATAAGCTCCTGCTCTTCTCCTTTGGGAATAACAAAATCCTTAGAAAACTTAAGTAAAATTAAAGATGAGCCCATGGACGAATGCGTGGCAATGGCGACAGCAGGCACAAAAGAAAGAGATGCGGTTAAAGCTGAGAATCCGACAAGTTTCTCGGGTCAAATACCTGGAAATTTAAAAATCAAACAGGAACTGGATCTGATTAATCCAGTAGTAGCCATGCACGAAGAGGAGGAAGAAGAAACAGAGAAATCCCTGTCACCCCAACCAAATAATATGTTGTTGAACAACAATGAATGCTCTTCGTCATCGTCGTCGTTTAGCACGAATTCCAATTCAATTTCATCAGCTGCCGATCTCTCGCTGGAGGCCTCTACACCCGCTTCTATAACCAGTTCCGAAGCCAATTCACCGCAATGCTCGATATTATCGCCCTTAAATAATAGTTGCCAACAGTCTGCGGGAACACCTAATCCTTGTTCAAATTCAAATTCCCTAAGTGACTCGAATTCCTCTTCGAACTCTTGTGCTACGGGTGCCTCTTCGCGTGATATGCTTAGTGAAATGGTAACATCGACCTGCATTTCATCAGATTCCTCAGAGTCTAGCATAAGTGTTTCACTGCCAGAAAATGAAGAAAGTAAACAAAGCCTGGATGAGGATAAGGCCTGTTCACCTACTCAGGAAAATGGCAAACAGATGAGAGATGTGACCACGCCCGAATCAGGTATTGGTGGCAGCCTTAGCAATACTGAAAGTATGGATTCTTCTTCGAAATCATCTACCGGAGATAATTCTTCAACATCTGATGCAACAGAATCGGAAATAATCAATTCATCGGCATCTTCTCAATCGGATGCTACGCAAACACCACCGGCCACGCCCATGATACAAGACTCACAAAGCAATGATGAGTCTCAAAACGATAGCAACAATTCAACGGAATCATTATCGTCATCATCATCGTCATCTCTAGCTGCGCCACAGCCAGAGGAGTCTAGCATAAGTCAAATTACCACTTCTTGTTCGGTATCGTCGTCGTCAGTGAAATCCTTTGAATTGATTTCCTCCACAAATGCTAGCACAATATCCAGCACTACCATCGATACCAAATTGGCTGAAGAGAATTTCACTAAAGGAGCAAACAAGTGTGCCATTTCACCCATTCTATCACAACCGAAAACAATACGTTTCCCTGCCAATGGCGGCAAAGGCAATAAAAGACTGGACGGTGTCTGCTATTGGCACAAATGTAATAAGAAACATGACAGCAATTCCAAATTACTCGATCATATGCAGCATCAGCATGTCAATACACAAATTGGTCCGTTCTCTTGCCTATGGGTGGGCTGTAAAGTGTATCAGAAAGAGTCTTGCTCACGTAGATGGCTAGAACGGCATGTTCTATCGCATGGTGGCTCTAAACAATTCAAATGTATCGTTGAAGGTTGTGGTTTAAGATTTGGTTCTCAGGTAAGTTTTTTTTCCATTTTTTTCCGTTGTTAAACAAAATCAAACATTTTTAAATTATTTTTCTTACGTTCGTTGCAGTTGGCATTACAAAAGCATGTAAACAATCATTTTACAGCCACTGAAAACAAGGAGAGCACCAATAAACGCACCTCTGATCCGCCAGTACCGAAACAATTGCGTAAAAATGGCAAAAAGTTACGCTATAGACGTCAACCTTTTTCGGGTGAGTTTTTTTTTTTTTTAATTTTTTCTTTTTAATTTATGTTTCGTTTAATCTTCGTATTTATTTTCCTTTAGCCCGGATGTTTGATTTCTTTGATGCTGGCATTATGGAGGGTCTACAGCATCGTTTGCGTCAAATTTCAACTTTAACGAATGGCTGTAATTCAATTACATTCCAGGGTCAATGTATAATGAAGCGTAAAACTATTGCCGGCATTACGGAATGCTTTGTTCAATGGTCGCCCAGAGAAATGTAAGTTGCATACCAGTTTTCTTTATTTTTTTTCTCTCCTTCACTTATCGCCTGTTCTTGTAACAATCACTATTTACTTCCAATGTACTGAGGGGGTTAAAAACTAAACACTATAAAATTCGTTTAGTGCCCTATAAGAGTCCCCATCAATGGGGGGTCATGTAAATTAGCTGGTCGCTAAACGGTACAAAGTTGAATTAGTTACGAAATATTAATTGCTTAGCTTAGCATCCTGAATCAAATTAAAATTGTAACGCATGCCCCTTCTAATATTAAACAGTGGGCATTATTAGCCAGTTTATTAAGAGCGATTCATACCTACAAACCCTACCTATCATTATCCTACACAACTTAGTACAGGGCGATTTGATAGCTGTCACGGCTTTATCACTGGATGGATCAGGAAGTAAGAGCAGAGTCGTTAGGGGGAATGAATTGGGTCTAAATGTCTATGGCTTGCTGTAGACAGTTATAGAACAGGTTTGTTGCTAAGCTTAGATAAGGCCAGTTTGAGGTTAGTTATTGGTTACATTACAGAACACTGTGTGATTAGATCACTGACAAGAATATTTTGCTACAAGCAGGAGTCGAACACCTCCTCTGCAACTGTCCAGTCCTTTGTAGGTTGAAGTTGAGTAGCCTGGACAGGAGGTTTTTCGAAAGTTTGGACTCTTTGTCGAGAGCCGACATTAAGGCTCTGCATAAATAGGTTGAGCTGGTTGATGAGTGCTAGGACTTCAAAGTTGTAGTCGCGCTCTGTTGTATGTTTGTAGTTCTTTCCTACCTCTTCTTCTTTTCCAATTTCCCTATCTCCTTCACTATCCTTGCTCTCTCTCTCTCTCTCTCTCTCTCTCTCTCTCTCTCTATCTGCATATCCTTGTAAATACGTTACTACAATGGCTCTCATTGTACTTGTCTTAATGACAATTGCACGTCCTCGAAACCTAACCTAACCTAACCTAACCACTGTGGGAGATTAATGTCAATAATATTCTGATCTTTTAACTTTTTTATTTCTTTTTCTTTTCTTTTAGAATCTCCGATGAATGGCTACCGGAACAACGGGAACCATTTTTGAAAACTGTAAATATTAGAACAAATCGAAACGGCTGAAAAGAATAAGATCGAACAGTCAACTAATGACAGCGTATAAACTGCCATATTTCACCGAACAAATTTGAAAATGATGTATGCCTTTGATCGACACAACAACAAAGACTTAACTAGCAATGAAACAATGAAGGGGCGACCGCAACAGTAGAAGAAGGTAGCTAATCAAGAGGAATGACAAGAAGGAAAAAAATAATGGTGATAGTATGCAATAATGTGATGGAAGATGAACACATGAGATGACGAAGAGGATGATAAGAGGGATCTACAACAACAAACACACATCTGAAACAATATCAAGTTATCAAATATGTCTTAACCATAACAAATATAATCAAATGCACAACGT
>QOCX01000267.1:0-51717 GCA_005959815.1 Sarcophaga bullata
TCAATCATTTTATATTAAAGTTGGAATATGATGTTTATTAACTCAATTATTCATCATCGCTTTTTTATGACATCATGAGCCAAATGAGTTCACCAAGTGTTGCTTATGCCAATATAATGATTTGCATTATACAGTATATAGGGTCCTTATGCCTCCTATCTTTAAATTTAAATAAAACCAAGAGATATGTAAGATATCATCATCATTTTTTAGTCCTTTGGCCTATTGATGCCATAATGTGTGGAATACTACGAATGACCACACATACTAAATGTCCAATACTGTGGCACATTCCATAACTGTGGCGCACAAATCAGATTGAATTTAACCATCGTTTTAAAAAACCTCGCAAGATAAGGTCTAACAGCAGCAAAAAGCACAATCCCAGTGAACAACTAACATCATCCCCACATGATATGGCCATGCTCTTAAATCGCTTGAGCAGAATATTCAATTCTTACTTACTTAATTAGTCATTACAATCCTTTAGTCAGGCTGACGAACTAGTTTCTCACACCACTCCCGTTGTGTGTGTTAATTTTATAAATGAAAGGCAGAGCCTACAGAGAGATTTTTAAGAAATTTTCTTTGCAATTTTATTTTACTCTCAAAGTTTTTGCCAGAAATCTGACGTATAGTTTTAGCCATTGCCTCACTTAACCAAGGCCAATAATCAAGGTGGTAAAAAAATCTCAGAATCAATCGTTTGACCAGGTTGTCAAAAAAGTCGCCCTTCTACTCTTCAAGTCCCACGCACAGTAGAGCCTTTTCTTGGTAACAGTTCTCATTCGGCGAAGGTTCCCTTTGTCATCGTTCGTAATCATTTGGAACAATAAAATCGAACCGTTAAATTTGTTAATGTTACTCAAACATCAAGCTTTTTTGTGAATCCAACTTTCTTCAATCATTTAAAAATCAATTCCTAGAGTCCTTGCTGTGTCTAGTGCTTCAATTTTTCCTGATTGTGTCTGATCTTTAACGTTAAAATAATCAGATCGGAAACAATCGAACTATTTCGCTGCTATTTTTTTTCCTAGGTTAGATTAGGCAAACACTCTTTGACGATCAAACATTTCCTAAAGGAAACCAACTTAAGTGCAAATTTTATATTAGACAGCATGGTCAAGGATATCAGAAAGTGTGAGGTGAAAAACCTTTTCATCATCTTCTTCTCAGACCCACAGCTCTTTCAGAAGTCATTTGCCGAAATGCCATATTGTGCGGCATGCCTACCAAAAGCACATTGGCCCGTCATAGCCGCTATTGTGCCATTAATGCCTATGAGATTTAAGAATGTCCCACAGAGGTTAGTAATCCTGCTACCAACGAGCTTAAGACTTCCTGTACAACGATTGAATAATGCCCAACTTAGGTGAGTTAATCGGAATATCTATACCGCCCTATAATGTTTCGATGATTGAAAGCTCTGTACTCGTTCTGGACAGCTCATTTGCCCATCTTTTAACGATTCAAAATTAAGCTAAGAAATCGTCGTTATTTATGAGTAACCAAATGAATTAATTTTTTGAAAAGCTATTTGTGTGACGCTACTACCTCGTTTTAAAAATTCTTGATGTATCTTCTAATTTTGATTCAAGCGAGGTTACAAATCGTGCCTTGTCCTTGAGAACAACTTTTAAGGAAACTTTTTGTATTTTTTCTTTCATTCTGTTTTCATGTTCACTTTAAACCCAACATTCATTGACCAAATATTCCTGATGCATTAAAGAAAAGCTCTAACAAAAAAGATAAGATAAAATCATTTAAAAACAGAGAACAAAACAAGAAAGAAATAAAAAATAAAGAAAAATTTTATGTGAGAGAGACAGAGAGAAAAATGAAGCATCCGTTAAAAGACAACGATGGCTTTTATTCATTTATTGACTAATCAAAGGCAAACAATTTATAAACCAAAAACTGAAAAAAAAAGGAAAAGAAAAAAGGAAAATAAAACTGCTTTTGATCAAAAGAAAACCCTCATAAAAATCACCAACAACAACTACAACAAAAACGATAACACAAAAATATATTATAATATACAAACAGAAAAGTACAGAAAAAAAAACTAAAAAAAATAAAAAAACAAATACGAATAAAGAACTCCCCTCCCGCCTTATAAATTTATACATACCGAAAGAGGAGCCGCTTTGTTTGATTTAAAAGAAAGATTCAATTTTTTTTTTCAACTGCTATTGCTGTTGCTGCTTATGCTGTTCAATTCATTTAAAAGTTAAAGACTGAATGGAAATCGAAAAACTTTTATAATAACGAAGAAAACGAAAAAAAAATAAAAACTATTTAAGTCTGACAACAATAACAAAAAAAACCTTACAATAATAACAACAGATACAGTAGCTTTGGCAATAACAATAACATTAAAGATGCAAAGAAATTATAGGCTAACCAGGCCGGCTTTAATGATACACTAAACCACAAAGGTATACCATAAATATTCATCCATTACTGTACAGCTTAAAAGTTAATTATTGATCAATTTTCTTGAGATCTGGGATTATTATGGAACAAATACTTTCAAGTCTCGTACGGTAACATCAAGCGCAACTAGCTATGAACAATGAACATGAATTCAGTAGGAAGGAAAAACATCACTTTATCAATCTAGTGAAGCTTGGTACTGATTTACAACCCAACTAAACTTGTGGATTTATCTTAAACCTACATTTTAAGTCAAACAAGAATCGGTCTTGGCGCTTTAAAAAGATAATCTCTGTAACTGAATGGCAACTATCGCTATTTGCGGTTCGGTTAGTGGTCAACATTCTATAAAGGCTAATGTACACATTAGGCCAAGTGTATTACCTAAAGCCAACATCCAACTTGACGATCAAACAGATTCAAACTCAAAAATAAATCCTTCTATTGTGGAAGTTTTCAGTTCAGACAAAATAAAATTTAAAGTTATGAACCTCTGCCTTTTCATAATAAGAGTTGAGTACGAACTCATAAGTGGTGTCTTTCACTGATCCACAGCTCCTGTAGAATCAATTAAGATGGTTTTGAAAACCACAATCATATATTGGCTAGAATTACGATTAAAAATTTTTATTCAGGTTAGTCTAACAGAGCATAGCAATACGGCATGCGCCTTAATTCTACTAATGCCCTCATGATCTTTACTGTACACTGGCCAGAAGGTACCCAGTTCAATTAAGGCAGTCGATATACCTACATCTGGCAAATGTTTGAAGTTTACAAGTCCGTGTGTCCTATGCATTCATACATAATTGCTCATTACAACCCTCTAGTCATTGTTATGACATAGGTTCTCACAGCACTTATGTTTTGTGTGTGTTAATTTTAAAAATTAGTGGCAGGACCTACAGTGTAAGTCGGCTCCAAACGACAGATTTTTTAAGAAACTTTCAATGCAATTCTCTATTTTACTCTCAGGGTTTTTGCAATAAATCTGCGAAGAGAAAGTCGGCAAAGAAATATTTTTTCATATTGTCGTTTTAAATTTTGACCTGGGGTTTGAATCGAAACCTTATGTCTTAAACAAGCCAACACACTACTTTTTTGCTTGGAAAATTCTGAAGATTCGATCGCAGTCTGACCAGCAGAGCAAATTATAAAATTTCCGAGTGAAATTCTACCCACGCATCAGCATGATTATGGCATCTGCATGAAATACTCTGTCTGCATGTCAGGCAACTTTCAGGAGACTTGGTATTGAAATTCCAGTTCAGAATTTTAAAAGAAGTTTGGTTGCGAGTGAACAACCTACTTGACTGTAGGGTATGCAAAAAAGAAAATAAAGAAAGGCCGAGAATGATGGAAAGAGAAAAGTAACGAAACGAAACGAAACGAAATGAAACTATCAATTTGGGAATTAAACTCTACTCAATTGAAACCAATTTAAGCTAATCATTTGCTATTATAATAACAAACAATAACAATCCGAAATAGGAAAAATGAAACTTAAGTAAAGCACTCTGAAGTACTGAATTTTAAATCATCGCTAAAGACGTAAAGAAAAACGAAAAAGAAAAGCAACAGAAACAGAAACAGAAACAGAAACAGAGAAAAAATTATTGAACTTCAGAAAGAAGTATTTTTAAAACTAGGAAGTATAAGAGATGATCATCATCAGACAATAATAATAATAATAATGACAATGGAAACGGGGGCCATCACAATCGAAGGAGGGGACATCAAAAATAAAAACAGAAACAAAAACAAAACAAAATAAATATTCAAATGCTTGAAAGATATGTATGTTTGCAGCTAAAATACTCAGCTTAAGTTGTTGAATTCTATAGGCCAGTACATTATGTTAACATACGTATGCTCATCCATACAGTATATCTCATCCTTTACTTCGCCACTTGTCAGAGTATCATATACGTATGTATGTATTTATGATGTCAGACAGAGGCGATGAAGTTGCTGTTGATGTAGCTGCTGATGTTGAAACTTATGCTTTTGAAGTGTACTCAGTCTTGACTATCAAGTAAAAAATATATGAGAGTGAAGAAAAAAAAGAACAAAATGGCATAAGCATGTGATAACACAAAATAAAAACAAAGACAAAAATATTTGAAACTAAACTATCACTGATTGTGTTGTATGGTGTATGAGTACATTTCAAAATAAATAAATAAGGTTAAGAAAAAAGCAAAGAATTTTAAGCAAAAATGTCTAAGCATAACATAAGCGGTTACACAAAGAGAGTGACTCCAAACAGCGGAATACCTTGAGCAACAGACTTAAAATACGGGTTGAAAATGTATATTAAATGATCAAGGTTTAAAATTCATCGAATTTTATTATCATATTTATACTGCGTACTACGTCTATGCTGAGGTCCGAGACATAGCTCTACACTTGGTAATAAGACCACGGGTGCTGTCGCTAGATTAAGTTCACTTTCTGAGGGCGGTTTTATAGTTTGCCCCCAATCTGCCACCTCTACGGTCACATTTCCGGATTGATCAGGGAAGAAGAGCAGACACGTTGGAGAAATGGAGCGGGATGTTATGAATCGAAGTGTTATGGCCTACTATGGACAGTGATAGAACAGGTTTGCTGCCGAGCTTAGTTAAGGCCGTTCTGAGGTTAGTTATTTGTTTCATTACAGGACACTGCAAGAATAGATCGCTGACAATGAACTGGAACATGTTATGTATGTTGTGTTGTAACGAGGAGAAACTATCGAACACCTCCTCTGCAATTGACCAGCTATTGGTAGGTTGAAGTTGAGTATCCTGGGCAGGGGCTTCTTAGAAGGTTTCGACTGTTTGTCGCGAACCGACATTAAGTCTTTTCGTAGATTCATAAATAGGTTGAGCTGGTTGTCCAAAGTGAAAATCTCGCTCTCTTGTCTGTTTGTGGTCCATCTTTTTCCTCTGTTTTTTATATCCTCCCTTTTCTACCTCTTATCATTTTCCAATTTAGCTAGCTCCTTCACGATCCTCGCTCTCTCTCCTTTAGGACGTATTTACAATGGGCCTCTGGGTATTGCATTTGTTCCAATGATAAGTAAATGTCCTCAAACCTAGCATAATACAAACTACGTCAACAAACAGAATTACCCCAGAGGCAGAATTCACTGATAGGTACACTCTTTGTAGCCGTGTGGTGTTATTAGACCGCACTTTTTTACGATCGATGCAAATCACAACGTTACAGCCAATGTAGCAAGGTACAGTGTAAGAATTTTTTAATCTAAATTTGTTGGTGCCAGCTATCATGAGTCTGTTACGAGACAAGGTAGATGAGCAATTATTTGCACTTTTGCTGCAATCCCTTGGCCACCAGGACCGTATATTTTCATCCAACTAGGCTAGGTTTCTATAGGAATATGAAATGCCTGTTGTATATAGGAATCCGCCAGCTACAATTCCAAGAAGACATTACCATTTTATATCCTAAACTTCAATTGTTCTTCTTTGTTGTATACAATCTCTTCAATATACTACTAAAGAGAGTACACCCTGTTTGCCAGTTTACATTTTATTATGACAGACTGTATATCACTTCTGTCTGCTACTGCTGATGTTGTTCCTTTAATTTTTGCAATTGTCTGTGTTTGGATGGATATTGTGATGTTTTGTTTTCGCTTTTTTTTAATAACAGAATTTATTTTAAGTTTTTGTTTATTTTAGTTGCTGCATTTGTTGCTGATGCTGCTGCTTGCTGCTGTTCATTCATTTCAGTTTTTAGTTAATTTTTGTTTGTTTTCATTTTCTGCTTGATTGAGTGCTGGGATGTTAGTTGTTGCCGCTGTTGTTATTATTATTGTTGTGTTGTACTTTCTTTTTTTTTATTCCTTTGCTTGAATAATTTTAATATTTCATTAAATTTTCACATTTTCATACATCAACACACATACACACACACAGCAAATACAATTTTATACTGTTTCTTGTGTAGGAAATAAGAATACAAAAAAAAAATGTACTCATCATTTAATGATTATGTTGTTGGTGTTGTTGTTGCTGTTGCTGTTTTTACTCTTTTTCATATGTACACACAAATCTTTCAGTGAATGTTGGTAGCAGCAACGACAACATGATCTCAACTCTGGCAGTCATTTCTTAATTCATTCGTATTTTGCTTCATTCATTTTCCAACCATTCAGAAGATATAATGACAAATGTTTTGCTAAATTAAGAATTCTATAGAGTCAGAGAGCGGGTATAGGATTATAAATCTGTATGTTTATATATATATGGTCTATGCCAACAACAACAACAACAGCAGCAACATCACAACAGCAATAAAAACAGCCAAGTCAGCTACTACAACCAACCCATCATTGAAATGTTTAAAGAAAAAAACGAAAAGCAAAAAAAAAAAGAGAGAAATTCCCCTTGTGAAGCAGCAGTATGTTCTTTTAAAATTAAACGTTGCCTAACGTCTGCCAGCCTGCCTGCTGCCTGCCAGCCTTGCCTGCCTTTTGCAACTGTCGCACATTCTCACATCCATGTGTAGCACCTTCAACTTTTGTATACTTTTTTAATCGCACTGAAATTACAAAAAAAAAAGCAACAAAAAAAAAACGAGAGAAACAACACTCACAACAATTTTATTTCCTTTTTAATAAGACTCCGCTAACACCATTGCAAAAAAACTTGGTTGCTGTTGTTGTTGTTGTTGTTGCTGATGCTACAATTGCTGCTTGTGCTGCATGCTTGATGTGGCAAATACAAGAGAAAGAAAAATTAAGTTGGCATTAAGGAAAAACACAAAAAAAACACAAACAACATAGAAAAAAAGTGGAAACAACAACGCACACAAAATTAAATCAAATTATAACAGAAATATGACTCAAAACAAAGATGAATTAAGTGTTATTAAATATTGCAAAAGAGGGAATGAATTCTTCTTCTTCTTCTTACTTTGAAATTAAGGAATTCAAAGAATTTTTTTTTGTTTTTTGTGTTTTGCATTATAATTTCTGTTCATTACGAAACAAAGAAAAATTAATGAACAAAAACAAAAACAAAAAACAAAAATTTAATTTTTTATTAACAAATTCTTGAAATTCTGTTTTATTAAAGAACAATTTTTACAATAATTTGTATTAAAAAAATGCTGCATTTCGATATTTGATCTGAACATGTGCACAATCCGCCCATATGGTTAGAATTTGTCAAGAAAAAGTTTGTTAATGTTGTGTGAAAATAAATTTTTTTTTGTTTTTTGATTAATTATTGTGTTAAAATTTTTAATAATTTGTCATTCTTAAGTTTATTAAATGTTTCCGTTTAAAATTTTTCCGATTCCCAAAAATAATTTCATTTTTCCAGCACAAAGACATGGAGAAGCATTCTGTCTTATAAAGTTTCTCGACTTTGTTTTCAATTCGTAGGGAAGCTACTTAAGCAATTCTTAGATGCCAGACCCTATTTTTTTACAATATGTTTGCATAGTTACAAACAGAAGCACGAGGTTATAATCAATAGTTGTCATAACTCTATCATGTACAAAGACTCAGAGGTTCCCAATGGGACGCTTGAAGTTTATACCAATGCCTCTTTAAGGCGTGATAATAAAATTCTTTATAGGCTGCTTAACCATTGCAGTGTTTTACAGGCAATGGTCATGCATATTTTGACAGCGGCACAGTGCTTGTTGGGTTTATGGTATTTTCCCCGAAAATTCTTTGGTTTATTGGCACAGCACAGGCGCGATTCAATCCGTAATAAAAGCAATTTCCACGTCGGTATATATGTGTCTCAAGGAAATTTCGGCTCATTCAAAGCGTCTTTATAGGTGTCTAGACATAGGAATGTAGATGGGAATTGCATTCCAACTGAGCTAACCAGAGCTGACACTGAGCAGGCAATCTCTGACTTGTACAGGGCGTGGGTACTTCCATTGCCGGAGCTAAATAATGCATTTATTTTAGGAGGTGGTTCAATCTAGTTGACAGCAAGACCTTTCGTGCAATATTGTCTGCTGGACACGTACGGACTTCTATCCTTAAAAAGAATAGCCTTCCAATGCACTACAGCAATTCTAGAGGTCATGCCGAAGGACTTGGCTTTTTAGGTAAATGTCTTCTGCAGGAGTTGTGGCTCTGAGAAGCAGAAAGAAAGAGTCCAAAGGTCATTTTCTGATCTCCTTGTTGCAATACATTCACACGCACATATTTGATCATTGCAACCCTTCTAGTCAGGATTACTACCTATCTTCCCACATCACTTATGTTGTGTGTGTGTTAGTTTTATACATGAGTAGCGAGATATTTAGCTTACGAAACTTTTCATGGCAATTTTATTTATTCTCAGTGTTTTTGCTAGAAATCTGCTAAGCGGAAGTCGCTTTGGTCGAGATGTTTGACCTGGGGTTTGAAAAGACACCTTGCATCTAATAAGCCAACACACTACCTACTGGATTACGGCGACGGATTGCTGAAATAGAAAAATTCAGTTTGGATTAGTTAATCTAGGGAATGTTTGATTCTCGCGATGAGTATTGAGCCTAAATGCTTGCCTAAGTGAGAAATCTTTCTTTAAGTTAGACTGCCGCTATATCTAATCTAACCTAACTCAAATGGGAGATATAAGCCCTACTACAAAGGCGTTGCTAGGCTTCCAACCTACCATCTAACAGGACATATATATCTACAAACCTATTTAAGTGGAAGCCTTTGCCGTGTGGCGCAATATTAACTCAACTCTAAACAATACAAAATTACGGAAATCGAATTGAATAGGCCATACACAGAGAAAATATTCAAGAGATAAAGGAATTAATGGCAAATATTTGTTTTCAGTGTAAAATATTTGAAATAATTTCGCTAATTTACGAAATTCAATTCCTATTTTTGTCTCAACTTCAAAAGAAATCAATTTTTTAATACAAAATCAATGAAACGCTTTCAATTGGTCAACATTCTAGTTTTTCATTTGGCTTATCGAACACACAACCAATGGCAAAATACTGTCACTAAAATTTGCTACAAAATAAAAAAGAATTTTTTTAAATTCTTTATTTTATTTGAAGTTTTGGTTTTTATTTTCCTAAATTATTTCGAAATGCTGTTTTGCTTATAAAGAAAATTATACGCTTGGAATGTTTGCCTTAAAAGAAATTAAACATGAAAAAAAAAGAATTAATTGGCTGGTGCTGGGCATTAGATGGCAAAGATTGCAAGAGTTTTGTATCCACCAAGACTTTAGAAGTGGCACAATGTAATGGTTGATTTTCAAGATGGCAAAATAAGCCACAACAAGTTTCCTAAGAAAAAAAAAAAATGTGAAGAAAAAAAAAATAGACAACAGCATTTAGATTTTCATTGGCTTTGTAAGTGTTTTTCTTTTTCTTTGGTTGGGTGTTTAATTTATTCAAAATTTTCTTTGAAAATTTCTTTAACTGAGCATGCATATGTTTTTGTATTATTTATATGCCAGGCGATGAGAAATGACTTAAGGGCCTATTTAATTTTGTCATTTTCTTGGAATCTTTCAATTTCTAAAATTTATTACAAATAATTTATCAACTAGATTTTGGGCGGTGTGGAGAAATCTATGGCCACTTTCAAAAGCTAATGAGGCAGTAAACGCTAGAAAAATTCACTTTTCTTTTCGGCACTATTTCGTCGCATGTTCTAAACTAATTGTTGTGGATTATAAAGGGAAATTCCAAGATATTTTCGTCCGTTAAATGCGGAGGCTAGCCAGGAAGAGTTTTTTTTTTTTTTTTTTTTTGATCGTATTCGCTAAGGCCATTCAAGATTTTATTGCAACGAACCAGTGGGGAGTGTGTAGTAGAAGAATTTTTTTTTTCATAAAAAAACTCAAATTTAGGTTTACTTACTATGAAATTTAAAATGTTTTGTAAAATTTTTTGTTTAAGTTTTAATTCATTTACCAATTAAATTTATCACTCGTATAGTACTTTAACACGCACATAATTTTTCCATTTAATTTTGCTTGAAAAAAAATTTTGTTTTTTTATTCGGTTTTTATTTCTTTTTTTGGTCGTTCTAATACATTATTTCCAGTAGTGATTGTATTTTTAATGTTTTTCTTCTTTTTTTGGTTGAAACATAAAACATTATTTAAAATTTGTTTTATTTTGCTACAAAATATAAAACAAAATAAATTTTTTATCATTGTCTAAAACAGCAAATAAGTGATTTATAATTTCTCTCTCACTCTCTCCTATCTCTCTCTTTCTATCTCTTTATATTTTATTGCAAATATATATATTAAATGTTTTTTTGCTGTTGTTGTACAAAAATTAAAGGAAAAAACATTATCTTTTACAATATAATTTTTATTTAATATCATTTTAATGTTTTTCTTTCTTTTCTATACTCTTTCACTCTCTGTCTACCAGAGTATTCAGTATTTTTTTGGGTAATTTTAGTATCTTTCTCGTGATAGTTAGTTGTTTACTCCAAAAACAGCAATAGCAACAGCAACAGCAACATCTACAGCAATAGCAAAAAAATTGCTGTACAAATGACCTCAATTTGTTGTTCTCTGCTTCTGCTATTTTAAGTTGTAGCAGTAGCAGCAGCAGCAGCAGTAGTAGTAGTAAATTATTTATTGTAAAAGAGAGAGAAAGAGAGAGATTTGTTTAGCCATTATTTAATGTTTTCAAACATTATCATTATTTCAAGGGAAGACCAAGCAAACTAAAACATGAAAAAAAAAGTATTCAGAAATTATCGAAATAAATTATAAATTTTTGTTGTTATTTAGACTTTGTCAGTACTACACTGCTGTATTACTATTTTAAAAGAGATATTCTGCACTTGCAACTTCCAAAAATTAATGAAAATAAATTTTAAAATTAAGAAATGAAAAGCAAAATGGGTTACTCTATACATACATTAAATAGAAAAATAAAGTAAATAACTCATGGTAGTGATTTACAAGCTCTATTTTGGCAATACAAGCTTACAGAAGAGGACTATAACTTAGTGATTTATTTTTGCAGTAACTTTCAATGATATAGGATGTCAATATTTTATTAGTTTAAGATTTTTTATTTATTTTTTTTTTTACTTTAAAATACATACAAAGTAATTTTACACACACGCATACATAATCGTTTATTACAACCATTTATGAAGGATTACGATCTAGTTTCTCAAGCCACTATGTTGGATGCTTTAATGTTTACATGTGAGTGACGAGGATTACAGTTTGAAATCGACTCCGCATAACAGATTTAAGAAAATTTTTTGTTTTTTTTACTCTCAGAGTTTTGCCAAAAAATCCCTTTGAGAGGAAGTCCCAAAGAAATATTTTTCGCATTTTTCGTTTTGTTAGGAAATGTCTGACCTGGGTTGCAACCGTGGGGCTTCACGTTTAATAAGCCAACAAATGTCTACTAGACTTATGGAAAATTAAATTCTTTACATTTTGCTATTTCTTGGTTAAAAATAAATCTTTCTTTATTTATTTTAATTTAACAACACATATGAATTGATAGCATCACGATCCTTTTAAAAGAAAGATCAAATTGTACAATGTTTACACCTGGCACTATTGCGTATATGTATACTTTGGCACTATTTATACCTCAAAAATTTACGGTCTGGCAACTTCTAGAATCTCAACATTGATTTGTTGAATAGTTTTACAGCCTAGCCTCTTACAAGAGCCATTAACCGCATGCAACAAATTGTGGACGAATTTTGTCATCGTGCTCATATACACTCTCTTTACATGCCTGATGAACTTAAGTAAAGCAATCATTGTATGCGATCAAGTTTACTTTGCTTTAGAGATCATAATAGAAAATAGATCGCCCAAGGGTATTTTTCCATGTTCCTTTAAATACAAAAATTCCGAAAATGATGTATAGTTCTATTGTCTTTCGAATACGGTAGTTCATGCAATAGCTTCCCGATCCCTTTGGGTATTATCTAGTTCATAAAAGCTTTGAGATTCTATTGGTGATGTTAGAAAATACTTTCTTATTTATTCAGTGCAACGCTTCAGTTAGAATTACGCCAAAGCTTCATGCATTTCTTAGTTATGTTGTATGCTTTAGTGGCAGGACTTACAGTTTATAGTTGACTTTGAACGGCAGATTTTTTGAGAAAGTTTTCATGGCAATTTATTTTTGCAAGGAATTTGAAAAAAATATTTTTTTCGGCGACTTCCTCTCAACAGTGTTTTGGCAAAAACTGTCTGAGTAAATAAAATTGTCATGATAGGTTTCTCTAATCTATCTAATCTCCCACAACATGAGTGGTATTAGAAGCCTGACAAAATGGTTGTAATGATTAACTAAGTAAGTAAAATGTAGTTCACTGTTCACAGCAGGCACTCATTCAGAGCTAGGCTTATTTCTAAACAGAGATTAACAGAGATTAAAGATAATCGAACTATTTTGCTTTCAAGCGCATTTCAGATCACTAGATGATAATGCAGCTAAGTGAACAAATAGCAAACGTGACGAAAACCCAATGTTGTGCTATTATACAGAGACTGTTAACGTGATCCCTGCTGTAGCGGTATGATTTAAAGCCTCCTATTCATTTTCACAATATGGATTATTCATATTTAGCTATTTGGTGTCTCTCCAGTGAGATTATCTTGGCATTCAGTGCGATCTCACTTCTTCATCAGCTCGGCCATGCCCCCTATCTGATTTTGAATGGTGAAAAGAGTTTAATTGTTTCGGGTCAACATTGCCCACAATATTGTCTTACCATTTCGTTAAGTATATCTATAGCGCCCATGGTCTCTACTTCAGCTTTCTTAATGAGTCCTTGCAAATATCATTTCTTTTACTCGCAATATTTGTTGTACAATAGCCGAAGAAATTTAAAATTACCATCACATATGAGTTATCATGTCAAAATTTTATGGATGAAATACAAAGATTTTTGAAATATTTTGTTGATTGATTACCAATACTTGTGCAATAAACATAACACTTTCTCAATTTGATTCATTCAAATAAAACCGATTGCCTTCCAATACAGAGATAAGAGAATATTTTTGAGAAATTTTTCCTATTTTTAATTCATTTTCCTTTTAAATTAACTGTAATCGCTAAACGTCTAAACCAACCAATGCCATGATTCTTTGTCATAATGTTTGACTAAAAACTTAAAATTTTTCCTTGTTCGTTTTGGGTTTTAAATTTAATTTTAAGCCTCATTTTCCTAGTCTTTTCTTTTTCCAATACGGTTTCATAAATTATTCCAAAAAATTTTTTGTTTAAATGATAAACATTAAAACGAACCAAAACAAATTGTTACGTTTTTAAATGACAAAGTCTTGTTGGAACCACCCAAGTGGTAAAAATTTAAAAAAATAAACCATCGGTATACCAGTACGGTTGTCCTAAACAACCACACAATAATACAAGACCAGATCATTATAATACTTTGTAAATACATTAAGTAGTGAAATAAATTTTGTTTAAATAAATATTTTTTTGGTTTTCTACTTTAACAATAACAACTACTACTAACTTCTCTAAAATATTTAATTTGTTTTAATTTTATGATTTTAAGATGCTTAAGAAAAACTATGTACCATCGACTAAGTCTTAAAGGAAAATAAGCAACGTTTTATTGTTTTTGTGTTTTTTTTCTTGTTTTGTTTATCAGTTACAACGTTAAGAATTTGATAAGAAAAGAAAGAAAAAAACTTTACAACCAAGTGATATGTTTTGTCACACAGTTATAGCATATGACAAATGAATAGAGAGAGAGAGAGAGAGGGAAATACAACAAAACAAATGACATGACACAAAAGTTCAATTAACATTTTTGTTTAAAAAAAAAAAAAAAAGAAACAAAAATAAAACAAAATTAAAATGAAAAATTATGTAAAATAGCAGTAGACAAGATAAATATGTTAAAAAGATTAAAAAAAATTTAAATAGGGATTCTAATGCTCCACAAACCAACACCGCTAAATAGGGAGTGTGGCTTAGATAAGAAAAATAGAAAAAAATAACAAACAAACAAACACGATTTAACAAATAAACACCATTAAGGGGAAAAGAAAAGAGAAAACTTTTTAAACATTTTTAAACCTGTTAGGTTTGTTTTTTTTTTTTTAAACAAAAGAAATACTAAATACACTGGAATTTATTTGAAATTAAATTTCCAAAAAAAAAAAAAGAAAAAAAAATTTTTTCTTCTTTTGGTTATGAAATATTCTTTATGATTTTGTTATTATCGTTTTATTTGTCACATTTATTTATTTAAACTCTTTATGTATGCGTGTGTAATTGTGGCCTTAAGCCAAATAGGTTTTTGGCTTAGTTTTCTCCATTGACGCCAACAAACTTTTGCTTGCATTTTTTTTTCTATCGAAAAATCGAGTTCAAATTGCTTGCTTGCTTG
This sequence comes from Sarcophaga bullata, assembly GCA_005959815.1. Taxonomy (NCBI): domain Eukaryota; kingdom Metazoa; phylum Arthropoda; class Insecta; order Diptera; family Sarcophagidae; genus Sarcophaga; species Sarcophaga bullata. The sequence goes on from QOCX01000267.1 coordinate 14,798, forward strand.
CAATAGCATAATTTTATGTTATTTTCATTCATATTTGTTTACTGTCACAATATATTTTTATGTTCCAATTTTGCCAAAAAATCTCTCTCTCTCTCTCTCTTACATACGACAACAATTGTCAGCAGAAAGAAAAGAGGATTTGGCTTAAAGCAAGATTTTTCTTAATTTTAAAGGAAATAATAAACCTTCATAACGGAAATTTAAAAATTTATTTTTTTTTTTCACAAATTATCCTAAAATATCAGCTTCAGTTCCATATTATGTATCCTTTCAATCGGTTTAAGTTTTATTCAAAATTCTCTTTCAAAAAACTCGCAGGATATAAGACAAGAGTTTGATTTCTAAGGCCCACCTTATAATTCGTATACTTTACAGCCGACATGTCATGTTTTACTATCTATTGTTTGTATGGTTTTTGAAAATTGGAAAATAAACAGAAACTCTGTAGAAATGACCAAAAAAATTATTTTTAACGCTAAGTCTTGGATGCGGCTGCTCCAATCCTGGCAAATATTTTTCCGCTATTTTGGAGACAAATCGCATGCGCTTGACAGCCAATGTATTGTTCCAAACTGTGAGATTCATTTTTTACAACACTAAGTATAACACCATAGTAGTCAGCGTAGTCTAGTAGGTAGTGTGTTGGCCTCGGTTCAAACCCTAGGTCAGATACCTCCCGAAATCAAAACGAAATATCAAAAAATTAATTTCTTACTCTCAGTAGATTTCTGACAAAACTCTGAGAGTAAATAAAATTGCCAGGAATGGTCTCTCCAAAAATTTGTTAATGAGATGAACTTTAAACTGTGGGTCTCGCCGCTCATGTGTAAAATTGACACACATGACGGAAGTGGTATGTGAAGCTAGTTCGTATACCTAACTGAAGGGTTTAATGACCACTTATGTATGTACATGTAACATTATTCAATTTTAACCTCGGCTTCTCAAGATGGATTACATTTTGAAAGGTTATACTTTCGCTTACTCTAGTACATAAATTAGGTCGAACATGGCCGATAGTATGAGTTATGCGGGCTTTGAGTTTCACTGTGGATTGTTGCTTATTCACATCATCTGTCATTTAAGGATTCCCAGCAAGAAAAAGTCTAATGGTGTCATATCGGACGATCTCTTTGGCTCACACCGCGGAGAAAATTCAACGTTGTGTAAGCTCTGGGGCACATAGCATTATGCTGTTGATACTATTTATCCTTGATGCTCAAATCACTCAATTCCGACCAAAAGAAATTGGTTATCATTGACATTTAGTTGACAATAACGGCCTGGACAATATCGTTCTCAAAGATATGTAGTGCACGCCGCTAGTCCAAAATCCATACCAAACAATGACATTTTCATGAAGTATTAGATACTTTGTATGCGGATGCTTTGTATGTGGGTTGGTTTCATTCCAAATTTGAATATTTTGTTCGTTCCCTTATCCTTCCATGCAGAAATAGGCCTCTTCGTTAGGATACATTTTTGTTAGTCTGTGTTTCCTACTGCTCCACAGCCCAGTTCAGCACTTAGCCCTGTTCAGTGAACGCGCTTTGATATCCAAGAGATTCTTATAAACATATAATTACAGTGCTTCCACACTAATTAGGGATTTCAAACTTGTTATGAATCGACTCCTTTTATAAACAAATTAACAATGAATTCACAAACGACTTACTATAGCTCTGGAGTCGGTCCTTGTATCAGTCTGCCTTTGAACAGTCTGCCAACATCTCCATGACAAGTATCCAAAAACTCTTATTTGTTCTCATTTCAATACCTTTTTTTTAACAAAAACCTTGAGACATTGTAATTTGCATGGCGTTTTCTTATTAAACAATTTTTATATGCCTCAAGTCGTTTTTAAAAGTTCAAAAAGAATTTTACATGACCATGAAGAAATTAAAATTTTTCACAAAATTCAGACAGAATTTGAAAGAAAAACGAATTAAATTCTCTGAAATAAAATTAATTTTTAACATTTGATTTTGATGTTAGTCGTCTGGTTAAATATCAGAGATATAAAGGAATGCATTGAAATAAAGAATTTAATAAAGAATCATTTCCTATACTCACTTAAACGGTATTGAACCTTTTTCTTCATTAGTAGTATGCGATGTTATGAGCAGTACTACACATTTATTCCGTTATAAACAGAATTTTTACGCATTTACTGCTGTTTTATAGTTTTCCACCTAGTATTTGGAGTATATGAAGATTGTTGAAGGTTTGAAATAACCAGAGCAATTTGTTTGGAAATTTGTGTTCCTCTATAGCTAATGTTCCTCTAGAAGCCTTTTGGTTATTTCGAGAGAGGATAAAACCAGGAACGAACATCATTATAGAATGATTATTATACATTATATCTTCAAAGAAATGTGATTCAATGCAATCCAATACACTTTCCAAAAGGCTAACAACGGAAGTCAGCGTAGTCTAGTAGGTAGTGTGTTGATTTATGAGAGCCAATCCCGTGGTTGAAATATCAACTCAGACATCTTAAATAGTTTGAAATATAAAAGATATTTCTTTGGCAACTTCCTCTCAGCAGATTTCTGGCAAAAACTCTGGAAGTAAATAAAATCGCCAAGAAAAGTTTCTCCAAAAATCTGCCATCTAAACTGTCTCCCAACTCATTTGTAAAATTTACATGTACAGCCTGGGTAGTATTTTACGAGAAAAACAAAGACTATGCAAATTATTCAATTGTAGAGGTACTGTACTGGAACTTAGAGGATATACTGCTCAATTACAGAATGACTTTTGGACAGCGTTACAAAAGTTGAGGAATTTGTGGGAATTCCTGATTATCATGATCAGTTTAGTTTTGATTCCAGGGAACTAATTACGGACCCGTGATGAGTTTGTCAGACAATTGGACTCGATTTTTTAATAAAATGTTGGGAAGTAAATCTCTTATGAGGTCGACTGACATTATTAGCTCACATTATTAGCTTATAGATCCACAGCAGTTGCTTGCTCGTCGTATTTTAATGTAATTTTTGGTACACTAAAGATTTTCATGAGTATTCAGGTTTTTTTAAACAAATTTTTGGGATCTTTGAGAGACATTAACTGCTTAGCTTGATAACCGAATGTGACTTCAATGTCTGACTTCAAAATGTAGGCAATTATTTTAATTTTTCTTTTTTTTTCTTATCAAGACTTATATAATTTCGCATGATTTTATTTGCGTTTTATTCGCTTTTAAGTTGTTTAGCCTTTAAATGCCAGTCAGTTTTTAGTTTAAACGTTTTAAAATTTTTCAGAAAACTTTTTTTTTTCTTCTTATATTTGCCTCTGGATAATTCCAAAGCAATTTTCACTGTCATAACTTTCACCTCTTCTTTTCGTCCTGTTTTTATTTCTTATTTTCCAATTTTCTTTTATTTTTTATTTCTTTTTTTTCTGCTTCTCTAAAGAAGTTTTTAAATTTATTTTTGTTGTCGTCTTTTTTTGTTTGTATGGAAAATAAAAAACGAAGTTTTTTTTTTTTTTGAAAAAAGCGGTTAAAGTGGTAACACAATGTAGAACTACTGGGCTAACACAACAATAAAACTGCCCAGCCAAAAAGTCAAAAAACAAAAATTTCTGGAAACATTTTTTTACTTTTTCTTTCGATAGAAAATAAAGAAAAAAATTTTTTTGAAAAATTTATAAATTTATATAAAATTGTTTTCCTTAATAGAACACAGACACACACACACACATACACACATGCATTCATATATGATTTATGATGGTATAACATATGGCAGCAGACATAACTGCAAACTCTATAGTCAAGGCATAACATATACAGTGACAGCATATAAAGTGTTTAAAAGGACTGGGTTGTTGTTGTAAGAATTAAGTTTTAAGGATAAAATGAACATGTAGCCACTTATGCTCATCACTGTTTATAGTATGGCAGCCAAAAAAAAGAGTGAAAGAAAAACCAACAAAATTTGCGCAAAAAAAAATGCAATTTCCGCACAGACGCACACATTTTCGGCTCACAAAAAAAAAGAAAAAAAGGATGCACAATTGGAAAAAAAATGAAGGATATATATTATACAAAAAGAAAATCAAAGAAAAAAAACTAAACTCATGCAGTAAAAAATAAAGAATTTTTAACAGAAAATTCAATTCCCACAGATAAAATTTCAACAGAATCTTCAATTTTTTTTTTCACAAGAAAAAGTGCTTCTGCGTTTGGTAAAAGCAAAACAGAGAGAGAGAAATCATGAATTTGGAATTTTTTTTTGGCAAATGCATTAAACTTTCAATTCTTCTTTGTTTGGCAAAAAATACTGCAAAAAAAAGAAATGAAAAACTTGGTATTCATGCATCCTTTCTGGGTACATTTATAGGTATGATAACTGCTGCAAATAATTTGTTATTGGATGCTTCGGCATGTGCTCTATTTTAGTTTTTTTTACTCAACGCCTCTTTTACAATTGTTTGTAAGAAGAAAATAAAAATGAAATCTTTTAAAAGAGAGAGAGAGGTAGAGACAGAGAAAGAAGGAAATACGAAACTTTTCCTTTTTATTGTAAAGAAAAAAAAGACGAAAAGTTTTTCCATGAATTTTAGATAAGAGAGCCATAATATCGTATTTCTGAATATTACTGCCACTGCTGCTATTGAGTTAAAAGCAAATATTGCACACAGAAAACAGAAAAAAAAACAGAAAATAAAATTCTCTATTGAACTTAAACAATAAAAATATATTTAAATTGTTGAAAAACAATAATAATAACAAGATTTGATAAGAAAATTAAAAAAAAAATCGTATTTTATTGTTATCACTAGGTTCTCATATTTGATTGGTTTGAAGTTTATTTGGAAACTCATATTAAAGAGCCATTAAAATAAATGAGAGTTCAATTAATTAATGAGCTTCTTGCATAATAAATCATATTTTATTTAATATTTATTTTGTTTTTCTTTCTATTGAAGCGATTGTCAATATGAATTGAAGAGCGGTGTATCTCTAGTTCTCGGCATGTTAAAGAGTTAGTTATAGAATACGTAGCTGTATTCCCAGTTTTATGAATTTATATGCACCATAATTGGTGTGATTGGATTGTATGCTACCAAGGTTCTGAATATTTTTCGATGATTTAACAGAACTTTTGTCATTTTGATGTTTATTTTAGGATCAGCTGATAAAACTTCCTTAGCGTTATATTTGCATGGCAGAGTGCCTGTTATTTAATCAGACTACGTAGTTAGCATATGCCAAATCACTGAAAATAATTTAGCGTGACTTATTGACGCCACTATGTATGGAATATATAATCGTTCAAATATCCGCCATGTTCAATGTCCAATTTTACTTGATTGTGATGTATAAATTACGCTGAATTTGGAATATGTTGAATCTAAAGACCAGTGGCCAATTCTCATCACCACTAAATAAGATAATTGTACCCACAAATCGCTTGTGAAGTTGTTGGTGTTTACATTACATACATAACTGGTCATTACAACCCTTCAGTCAGGATGACGACCTAGTTTCTCAAACTACCTGTGTTGTGTGTGTTAATTTTACACATGAGTGGAGGGACCTAAAGTTTAAAATCAACTCCGAGTAACAGATTTTTAAGAGCAATTTTAATTGCTCTCAGATTTTCTGCCAGAAATCTGCTCATACCCTGTTTAGTTGTGCGGTCTGACCTGAGATTTGGACCGTGTGCTTACAGATGATCGTTAGGAACCCACGATTCCGAATGACAGATTTTTGAGAAACTTTTCATGGCAATTTTATTAAATTTCAAAGTTTTTGCCAGAAATCTGCTGAGAGGCAATCGCCGAAGAAACATTTTATCATACTTGTTGTTTAGTTGAGCTGTCAAACCTGGGGTTTAAAGAGTTGCCTCACTTCTAATAAGGCAACACACTACCTATGAGGCTACGGCGTCTGATAAAACGGGTAATCTTTACAGAATATTCCTCAATTAAGTTAAGTAAATTGAAAAAACTTGCATAAGCGTATTCACGATATGGATTTCCTACGAGTTTATTTCGCTGTTGGCTCTAATCGTTGAACGTAAAACAAGTCAACCTATTGGGGTGATGTTTCATGTTTTTTTAAATTTAAAGTTAAATTTATTTTTATGTCCAAAGACCAATAATAATAATAATCATAGTCATGGCCTACTATATACACATGCAGTCATAGCTGGTACTGACGTAATTCATTCCATATGTAGGAGCTACCATATGACCCACTGATTTAAAAGGATCGTTACACTAAGTCGGATGTACTGACTACTGATTTAATTTCATTTTTTCACTTTTAGCCATAAATATCACTCGATCATAATTATCTCTTATGATAACTGCTCTAAATCTTTCAATACCCACACACCTCAAATCCAATATCTGGTGGTACAAGCAAAAACACTTTAAAAAGAAAATCTTTTCAAATTATGAACATACGTACAACCCACTCGTTAAACACTTCATATTATAAATAATCGATAAAAAAAAACAACAACAACAACAAAAACAACAGTCTTGTAATTAAAGCACATATATTTACAACATTTTTTATGAATTAAAGAAATCAATAAAATTCATAATCGCGGCAAGAAAATGCATTCAAAGCAACTTAAACATGGTCAGGCAGACAAAAAAAAATATTTTTTTATGATGTCTACGTTGATTTTTAGAAGGGGGACGTCGTTTCGGAGAGGCAAATTGCATTATAATGTGGCGTGTTATTAAAAAAGAAAAAAAAAATAAGAAAAACAACCGCGTTTAATAAAATCGAAATTGTGAATACAGGCAGGTACTTGCAATGGTTATTTACTTGGCAGCTAAGCTAAGGCCAGTAGTCATACTGCTGGCCATTAACAGTGATATTATGATGCTGTTGCACGTATATTGGCGGTTATTAATATTGGTTGCTGCCGGTTTTTGAAGCTGGTTTCGGTTTTGTACGGCTTAAGAGTATTAATGGTAGTTTTTTTTTTGTGTATAAAACGTGTGATAAAACAGAAACAACAACGTTTTTGATGGCCTACAGGCCATAGATTATTTTCAGTTCCCATAATTTTTGTTTTCCTTAAACAAATTGTATGCAATTCATATTATTTTTCTATAAACAGTGAGCTTTAAAAGAAAGTGTACATTAAAAGAAATATATATTAATAAATTACCGTTATTTTTATTTTAAAATTGATTCATTAACCGTTTTTAAAATTTAAAAAAAAAATTAGGAAAAGTGGTAAAAGTTCAGCTTGGTGATTTCTTTTGCCGCTCACTGTATATATGATATGAGAAATAATTTTAAAAATTCTTTTTATGCATCTGCCTCAATAAAGAAAAAATATGAATACCATTGCATTATGGTATGTATGTGTGTGTGTCTTTTAAGAAAAATTAGTTTTGAAACATGAGTAAAATAAATATCGTACGTAGTTTAAAATTAAAATCATTCTAATTGTGTATGTGAGTGTGTGTGTGTGTGTGTGTGGTATGTGTTTTAAAATTTTCTTAAGAATTTTGTTAAAAAAAAAAAAATAAAATAAATAAAGAGAAAAGAAAGAATAATTATGATTTTTATGTACAAATTTTTATGTCTCTGTTAATAGTGATTGTTTTTAATGTTCTTCACTCAACTCTCTCCCTCTCCCATGTATTGTACAACACTAAGCCACAAAAAAACTTTATCATTGTCACTGTCATTTTATGAAGTGTTAAGTGTTCCTTAGGAATAATAAATTTATTCACTCACATACACCAAACACACCACACACCACAAACGTTCTCAGTGATAAACAAATATCTACACACTATAAGTTTGAAGTAGAACATATTGTTTTATAATCACTTTTACATTTCAAAATAAAAAAAAATATTCTCATCAGGGAATTTATTTAAGGGAAAACAAAAAAATAAAGAAAATCTGTTAATTTTCTTTCTTGTTGTTATTTTCTCTAGTTTGTTGTTTTAATTAATTCCCTGGAGCCTAACAAAAAAAAAAGAAAAGAAGACAAAATAAATTTTGTAAAGACAAAATAAAATCATAATACAAGTATGATGAAAAGAAGAAGGAGATGAAGATGAAGATGAAAATTAAATAAATATTTTATAAGAGAGACCTGACACCAAGGGTCCATAGCTTTAACTCAGGGCTGTTGAACAATTCCATTTTAATCATTTTCAACCAACAAAGTTTGGAAAAGATTTTTTTGGAATTTTTTTTTCTTTGGAAAAATTAAACATTAAATTTATATCAGATTACTTATTACAGAAGTTTTTCAAAATATTAAATGATAAAGTTACCATTCAAAGCATAAAAACATTTAAAATCTGTAGTTAAAGTATTAAAGCAAAAAATTTTAGAGAAAATAATTTTTAACGCAAATATCTATTCTATCATGATATACAAAACGTATGTATTTAATTGTAAATATTTGATTAAAGTTAGGTAATCAGGTAGAGGTGGCTGACTATCCAAGAGGGACACACACAGTTCTTGGTTATCCCCGAAAACACTCGGAGCTTCTGATGAAGCGAGTTCCTCCTGATTATCCATGTAGTAAGCACCCAAGTACATCTTCTTTCTTTGACAAAGAGCCGTTAATGTACCCAGCAGTTGAAGGACAGTCTCCTCTTCTTCCTCATCTTTGCAACTTCTGCAGAAGTTGTTAGCAAGATGTCCAAGACCAATGCGCCTCGCATGCGTACTCATAATGCCCGACATCCACACTGAGCGCGCCTCTTTGCAATTTAAGCAGACTTTTAGTGCGCCCTTTATCCAGCTTTGGCCAGATTTTATACGCCGTTCTACCCGTGTCCAAGGCTGCTCATCTGTCCTTGAGGGAATCGACGATTGCATTGGTTACATGTAACTTTATTTTACATCTAACAACAGCATTCTTAAATCATGCATTATGTGTACAAGAAAAAATTGGCTTATGGATGGCGGAAAATTTAATGAAATAGTTAAATGTAAAGCGCCGTAATCTAGAATGTAGTGTGACCATGGTTCAAACCCCACATCAGACATCTCCATTAAAACGGAATACAAAAAAATATTTCTTAGGCGACTTCCTTTCTCAGTAGATTTCTGGCAAAATTTTGAGAGTAAAATAGTCACCGTAGTCTAGTAGGTGTGTGTTGGCTTATTAGATGAAAGGCCAGGGTTCGAATCCCCAGTCAGACATCAAAAACGAAATATGAAGAAATATTTCTTCGGCGACTTCCTCTCGCAGATTTCTGGCAAAAACTCTGAGAGTAAATAAAATTGCCATGAAAAAGTTTTTCAAAAATCTATCGTTTGGAGTCGACTTTAAACTGTATGTCCCGTCGCTTATGTATAAAATTAACACAGACAACGTAAGTGATGTAAGAAGCAAGGTTGTAATACTGACTAAAGGCTTATAATGACCAAAATATTCATTTGCATTTTCGGTATTCAGGAAACCTGACAAACATGTCAGCTTATTAAGCTTAGAAGAAAGAATTTCTGTATTTTGATTATCATGTATCTTTAAAGTGGAATGAAATCTCTTCAAAGTTTTAAAAATTGTTAACAACTGTGATAAAAAAAAATTGTTTTGTCTGTTCCTGAATTCCAATCTAGGATGCGTAGACCTTCTGCAAAGTATTTTAAATTTCCTGTACAGTTTTGCAACGAAATGAAACGAGTACACGCTGTAAGGTTTCCGCAAGATAATGTGTGACAAGTTTCAGCCTGTATTCTACAATGTGTATCCTACAAGAAGTCGCAATAGTTTATTCACGCAGAAGCCAAAAATTCGAAATTAAGCGTGTGAAAAGTGGTTGCAGACTTAGTGTGGTTGCAGACTTAGAGATCATCTTTTCGTCTTATTGTGGCTTAGTTTTGTTTCACATTATTTGTCAGTTCAGTTAACCGTATTCTAAGATAATAGGCTGAAGATACATATGTAGTTACTAAAAATAACTTCCTACGTTTTACTGACTGAACTGTCTTCGATGTTTATTCTCGTAGCATTTAATCTGCCACACAATTCAATATAACATTTTACATCTTCATGTTCAAAACAGATTTACACTCAAGTATGTGGGGTACCACATGGTCTTAACAAGATCGTTTAGTGTTTTATTTTAATTAGAAACATAAAGAATACACGCCTTGTAATTCAATACCTGTGTTGTTAAATATTCATTTATAAAAAAATTTTTTGTAACATTTTCAAAGAACTTATTTTCTTTATTAACAATTTGATTTCATTTTTTTTTTTTTTATTTCGATCTTTTACCATTTCAAAATATGGGCATGTAATCTGTAAATGTCTTCATTTCTATATTGTTACTCAAATAGAAATGTACAGACATTAAAACCACCTCTTTGACCTTATTTTTCAGTTTGATTTTTTGTCTAATCAAAGCACTTAAAATTCTTAGAATTTCTATTCCCGTTCCATAGCACCTCCTCCGTTTTATTTTGGAAAAAAAATATTTTTTGAAATTAATTCAATGAAAATCACAAAATAGAATAACACACTGACTGTCCTCTCTCTGTATTGATTGGATTGGTTTGGTTTGGAATTGGATTCTTTTGTAGTCGGATTACAACATCATCATCATTGTCATCGTCATCGTCAACGTTAAGTGTGACACAATAACTCTTTTAAGTTTCATTAAATATTTATAAAAAAAAATTAATGAATCGGGGTCATAAAATAAAAGAAAATGAGCTGCCGTGAAAAGCGTATAGAGTTGCAGTGTAAAAGAAAGAAAATTAAATAAAATGATATTGAAAAACAAATGAAACAAAAGAAAATTTTTGTTTTTTGTTTTTGTAAACATAAAACCGTTTATGAACTTGTGCCGCTGCACAATTTATGCACAGCATTTAATCCCTCAATGGCATGAATTAAATAAGAAAGAATGGAAAAGCAAATAACAAAGAGGTTTGCTTTAAAAACCAAGCATGCTTTTGCTTGTTTCCTAATTAGTTTTGTTTGTTTTTTTTTCCTATAATTTGTTAGCCTATCCTCGTTTTTAGTTTAAATTGTTTCATTTTTTTTTTTTTTCAAAGAACTTATTTAAAGCATAAACAAACACAACAAAACAGGAAAGAAAAAAATAATTTCCACTAACCGGGTATAGAGAATTACTTTTGTGTGTAACGTTCCAGTTAAATTTTGTACGCCTTTCCTACATTCAAGTGACATTTTATGAGTTTTAGAGGTTCATATACGTGCCCATCATCATCATCATCATCATCATCATCACAACAGCAACTTGTGGTGTGGCATTCAACCTTAACACACACAGTCCTCATTATCAAATGCAACCTTTAGCCACAGAAAAACCAAAAACAAAAAAAAAAAAAATATAACAACCCCGTCACATAATATTGTAATGAAACTAATGGTGATGAGCGTCATCATCATCATCATCCTCATCATAATCAGCGTCAATGTCATTATTACCAGCGTTGTAATACTGTATTTAGCATGGACTGGGCCGTATGCATCATCATGTCATCATCGTCGTGCTGCATGCTGGCATTCTGGTTTTTGCTGTATGTCGCCTGTATACGTGCATACAACAGTAAGCCAGTAGTATTGAATGTGTTAGAGGGCCCTGTACTGCTGAAAATTATATGCAATGCAGTGCAGTGCAGAGCAGAGAGAGAGAGAGATCATTGGTCTTGAAATTTATTTCTTCTCAGATTTTTTTTCTTTTTTTTCCGATTATAATTTCGTTTATTTTTGTTTTTGTTGTTTTTGTTGTTTTTGTTTTTTTTTATAGTTTTTCTGCTGTGTTGTTCAAAATGTTAGCATTTGTCTTGAAAGTTTTATGGCTTTTTAATTTATGGCTGTGTTTTATTTTCGTTTGGGTTTTCATGAATTTCTTTTTTTTTCTTTCTTCTCTCTTTATCTGAAATTGCCAGGTAATTGTTGTTGAATAAGATAAAGACCAATGAGATGAGAAGGTTACCAGCGGTAAAGATGTTTTGTATTTTATTTAAATTCTTTCATGGCATTGTAATTAATTTCATACAGAGCCTTACAAACTGCAAATTTCTTGAAGACTTTATTAAACACACAAGTTTTGCAGTTTGATTCCACATGCATTTCACTTTAATAGTAAATTTTTAAATTGTTTAATCTGCCGCAAGAAAACCAAACCAAACTAATGAAAATGTGGACTTATTTCTAATATTGAAGCATTACCAACTTATTTCAGATTGTTTCCCAAAAGAAACTAATCAGATGAGGCCTTCAAATCCCCTTTTAGAATATCATATAGAATCGCCAACGCATTTTACTCTGTCCTCTCAGCAGTGTTCTGCCTAGAACTCTAAGAATAAATAAAATTGCCATGAAAAGCATCTCAAAAATCTAACTTTCGGAGTCGATGTTAAACTGGGGTCCCCTCCACATAACATCGATAAAATTGACACCCACAAATGGGTGGTGTGCCTAAATAGGTTCTAAACCTGACTAAACGGTTGTGCTACTAAGTAAAATTTAACTGGTACTTGTGTTCCCTCTTCCAGAACGTAAAATTAAACTCTCTGCGGAAGATATCTATATTCTCGTTCGAGAACACATCACTTAAGCATTCCTTTAAAAACTCAAAACTCTAGTCATCGAAGTAGATAAACTGTTGAAGACTATAGGACGATGTCATAAATTACAGAAACCAGCCACCCAAGCAAAGAAGAGGGCTCCCACCTCAAGCAAAGGGACGAAGAAGAAGTCCTATTTAATGTAAAGATATGAAGGCGTCGTAGTAGTCCACTCCACTGATGGGACTCAAACCTTTCTGTATAGTTGGACTGTATGTTGTGAAATGGTAAAGTCAACGAAAGGCAACAATAAGAGGCAAAAACTGTTACCAAGGGGTTTGAGGCAATCGAAACTTTTCTTGGGATACAACAATATGAGAGTGTCTTAGTCAAGCATCAGATTCTCCACAAATAACCTGAGGTTGAAGAGCGGTCTTTTGACTGGGCACACTTTTTCATAATGGACGTTGTCTCGAACCTAACGTGTTCCCAACACATTGTTAGAATCTGTGCAACAATTCAGTCTAGAAAGAAACACTTGGGCGCTTATTAAGTCATTGTAGTCTAGTACGCTGCATGTTGGCTTATTATACGACCGGCTATGGTTCAAACCCGAGCTCTGATATCTCCAACAAAACGAAATATGAAGAAAATATTTTTTCGGTAACTGCCCCTCAGCAGATTTCTTGAAAAAACTCTGAAAGTAAAATAAAATTGCCTTGTAAAGTTTCACAAAAATCTGTCAGTCGAAGGCAATATTAAACTGTAGGTCTCACCGCTCATGTGTAAATTTAACACACACAACATAAGTTATGTGAGAAACTAGGTTGTAATCCTGATTGAAGAGTTGTAATGCCCAACGACTACGTTGCTACAATGACCTCTTTCAGCTACATATTGTTAATTGAATTGAATTCTTAATCTAAATAATACTTAAATCTTGCCACATTATTTTTTTTTTCTTTTCCCAAAGAGCTCTTAAATATGCGGTCAAATCAAATATACCAATCGTATGTGTGTAGGTTTATCAACTAGAGATCTTTGGCTGTAAGATTTCAACAAATTAAATGATTTTCTTTTCCTTCTTTTCTTATTTTCTTTCTTTTTTTTCTGTTCCCGTTAAAAGACGAATGATGACATTTGAGTATTTTGTTTTCATTTCTTCTTCTTCTTTGTTTTTTCAAAGATGCTGTTTAATGTTCACACCTTTTTAAGAGTTCATATGGGTTTTTCGATTATTTTCATTGCTTCATAAAATAATTGTAAAAGAAAAAAAAAAAAGAAAACCTGAATCATTAAGAAAACATCAACACCGGAAAAGACTTCCAGACAAAATAACATTACCTGGATATTTAACAACAACAAAAACAAAACATATTTGATTTTTTTTTTATTTACCTTTAACTAATTATTTCAATGTTTGTTTTGGTTAACTACCAAATTCTCTAAACAAATAATAAAAAAAAGAAATCTTTCCTTCATTTCCTTGAAACACACACACAGAGGAATTTCTGATTTTGTGGCTGTAAAACTGTAGCTATTTAAGACACTTTAATGATTTATTAGATATTTTTTCTATTCGATTCTATTCTGTGGTAGTTTTTCTAATTTTTTCTTGTGTTAATTGTAACCAAAACTTTTACTTTGCGGGCATGGTAAATGGTTGAAGGAAATAAATGCGAACCACACGTAAGCAGCAGTTCTTTAATATCGGGTGGGCCATCTATTGGCTTAAATTTAAATCATAGGTTATTTAGAATTTGGCAGTACTTATGTCATGCTATTCTTTCAGTATATTATCTCCACTGAACGTAATAAATCGATTTACGCTTAAGCAACGTTGGGATTTTTTGGGCCACGATGATGTTGATTTTGCAGAAAAAAAAACAGCTTTGCGAAAGAAGCCCATTTTCATCTTGGTGGGTATGTTAACAAGCAAAATTGCTGTATTTTAGGCTCAGAAAAAACACACGTGGTCGTACTGAAGATAATGCACACATTACGAGTGACTGTGGCTTGATAGATGAATGGAGGCCTTTCATTTCTTTGAAAATGAGGTCGGCGCAACCATTACAGTCAATGAAGACACATTTGAGGTTTGGTTTCAATAGGGTGATGCCCAAACCGATTCATTGCCTCAAATGCCTAGGATTGGGATATTCAATTGGCCGCCGCCGCCAAGAAGCTGCAATTTGATACCATTTGACTATTTCGTGTGAGGCGTTATGTGTTATAAAGTGTTATGCCGACAAACCAGAGACAATATGGCGTTTGAAGGCCAATATTCGTGATACCATTGCCGAGATGCGACCCCATATAATCGAAAAAGTGTTATGCCGACAAACCAGAGGCAATATGGCATATGAAGGCCAATATTCGTGATGCTATTGTCAAAATGCGATCCCATATACCCGAAAAAGTGCACACAAATAGATCCAATCGAATGAGGCCAAGAGCGGAACAATCTTACTTCACAACCAAAAATCAATTTTGCACAATTTGAAACGGATTTGTTGTTTTATAGCTTTATTAAATTTAAACTTTTAAATGGACCACCCTTTATAATAAAACAACAGTAAAATCTTTAGTTTGTTTTTTTTTTTTTTTTTTTTTAGAGGAGAGAATTTAGGGCCATTGGTTGTGGCATAAGGTGTTTATGTGTGATTTAAAGAAAATTTAATTTTTTTTCTTAAATATTTTTAGTTGTGTGATCAAAAGTTCAAAAAGTTAAAATTTTTGGAAAATTTTAGTGGGTCATTAAAAATGAGTGGTTTTTCTTTTAAATACCTTTAAATCTCTTTACAAGTTATTTTGGCAGCTACGAAAAGTATGTTAAACAAATAGAAGAGAGGTCTGTCTTAACATTTAATTTAAATATAAAAACCAAATGATTTATTATATTAAATAAGGCAGATACGTGTTTAAAACTAAATGCTAATTAAACCAGATTTTTTTTTAAAAATTTCATTTAAAATTCATAAAAAATTTAACACACAAAAAAAAAAGAAAGAAAAAACGATACAAAAACATACAAAGACCTTTGGCTTTTGATTTAAACTTTAAAAATAAATTAAAAAAATTTTGTTTAAATATTCATTTATCTTACTCAATCAAATCCCCATATTGTTGTTGTTGTTGTTTTTTGTTTTTGTTTTCAAAAATTTCCCCAAAGTGTCACATTTTATAAAGACTCCTTCCTAGTCGTGTATCTGAAACTATACACCATGTATTGTATTACAAACAACAAACAACAACAAAAATTGCAACAACTCTTGTATTATTATAATATGATGCATGATTTATATTGCATTGGAAACTTAATATCATAACAATTGACAGCGTTTATTTAAATATGATTTATGTTTTGTGTAGAATAGACAAAAAATCATAATTTTTTTTTTTTTGAAATTTCATTCATTCAGCAACATAAGCATTCAGCAAAAAAAAAAAATAAACAAAATACCCTAGGCCAACCAACCAGTGAGCCAGCCAGCTGGCCCAAAAGCAAATACAATTTAAACATAAATTATGCACTTGATATACACGAGTCAACAGCAAACAAACATTAGAGACGATTTTCTTTTCTTTTTGTTTTTGTTTCTCTCCTTTGGAAAACATGAAAACCATATAATGCACTACAAAACATATTTAACCACAAAAAACAGAACGTCTCTTAAGCCCCCCAATAGAAAAAAGAACGAAGTTTTTTCTTTTTTTCGTTTTTTTTTTTTTGGTAACAAACCATAAACCTACGCATGTGTCGAAAAGTATTTTAAGGCCTAAAACATGAAAGAACAACAATAACAGCAGAAAAAAGAAATGTTTTACTGCTACACGGATCTTTGTTTAAACCTTTAAGACAAGCATTCAGCTCAAATTACAAAGTGAAGACAAAAAAAAAAACAACCAAAAAAAAGACAGAGAAAAAGAAAAATAGAAACACAGTCATAAGAAATATAATGAGCGATTACCTGTGGCAAAATATCAAAGAAAAAAATTGAAAAAGAAAAAATAACAACCGAAAAGGAAAATATGTTAGAGGGGAAGTAAAGCAATATAACCCAGTAAATAAATAGAATTAAGGCAATAGACGCATGCCACAGTAATTATATCAGCCAAGTTCACAGCTATACTTCTAAATCGATTGATTGTAAACAGTGCCCGTTAAGAACTATTAATCATAGCAGAGTACAAACAATATTTAAACAGTAAGTAGGCATTTTTAAGGTATTCTGCGCCTTTCTTATGTACAAACTTGGGTAGAGGTTCATTCTGTATTTATTTTGACAATCTATTAGTACGAGAAGCTAGGCCGTAATCCTGACTGAAGGATTGTAATGGCCAATTATGTAGGTATTAGTGAATTGGAACTTCTAAGCCGGTAATTTTGAGATGAAATATAGAGAAGGGTTTTCCCAAGATTCCAAAAATTTAAAAAAAAACTCTCTCTCTCTCTCTCTACTGAAATAATAACAGTAGAGCCAAATAGCCAGTACAAAAGTCACGGGTTTGAACATCAAAGTGATATTAAAGCAATGAATGCGGTACACATGACAATATGCATCCTGATACGCTGTCCACTTCGTTTCACAGAACACTGAAATCCTCCAACTGCAATACCATATTTATTCAGCGTTTATTAGCACTCACACCTACTGTAACACAAAGATAACAATCATCGATCCGCTTCACTATTTTGTCCCACATAACCACCTCGAAAGCAAAGGAGTTAGTTCCGACACCATTACTGTTAATATTTTCTAGATATCAGTCAAGATGCATACGGGCAGACATAAAACCAATAACCAAACATTAGTCGTGTTCAAGGTCAATATCATTTCGAATTTAAATCGACTTGTTAAGTTTATTTCATTCATTCTATAATTTCCATGTGTTTGTCGTATAACTGGTCACTCCCAATGGACTAAAATCTACAGAAAAATCGTAGAAAACAGTGGCCAATTAATTTCTTTGGAAGCAAGGGCTTTAATTCATTGTGCATGTATATGAAGTTAAATTTGAACTTCAATACTAAAGATTCTTACGGGAAATTACCCTTTGATAACGCTAATCTTATTGAAGGTACATCTGCCAAATTAGTTGTCAGTTATTCAGTCGATTTTGCTAAATACCAATGAATGTACATAGTCATTGACATGTGGTCGCTGAATAGGCTTTGCAGCAGGTGGCACCTTTTAATGACAAACAAAATTGTCGAATTGATATGACTATCCATATGACGTCCAATGCATACCTACAAACGCGCTCTTTGGTGGGAATTTTGATCGGGCGTCGTTAACGGCAAGTACTAAACGCCTATGATTACAAACTTCTTCTGGTCTGAATTGGATGATCTTTACACCAACAGCATGTACGTGCTATACAGCTCATGGCACGTTGGATATTCTGCACAAGTAATATGAGGGCATGGTCTTCTCAGATTGAAGTAATATCACGTCGGTTAGATTGTGCAATTTGACCTCGTTAGACTTTTTATTGTAAAAAACGTGAGCGTGACATTTGAAGCACATTATGTTCCACATATAATGGCACCAATAAGTCTTTAAAATGAATAAAATATTTTGGTGTTATCTCACACACACTATATTGTATTTAAATTTAAAAAATGAGAAGCTCTTTGTTCTAGTATTACACAAAAATATATCGTTTCGTATAGAGTAGTACACTTGGTCGAGTCTATGCCAGTCAGCAAACTGAAGACTGTGCTGAAATCTTCAGTTAATCGTATCGAATCCAACTTGTCCTATGTGTCTTGAAATGATACAAAACAAACTATCCAGGTCATGCAACATATGCCAGTGAAATATCTTATAGCCCTAGACCATGTTTTCGTAGAGGCAAATGCTGAAATATAAATAGAGGCGGGTGGACGAAGAACACGATTGTCAAATACAAGGAAATGATGCCAATATGATGCAACTAAATATGCAACTTAAATTAAAGCAGCTAAAAGCTATGAACCTAATTACAATACTATAGCTTAACGAGTATACGAATAATAAAAAGCGTTAAGAGCTCCGATGGTCATGACATTGGTCCAAGGCTCAAAGAAGTTGAAAAATTGGATCATAATCATAACGAGATGACATGCCCTTATGAAGAACTGCTTGCATTTAAACAATATATTGGTACAACAATGCAATTATTTAACAGTTTCTTATCTTCTTCCAAGTTATTTCCCTTACCTAACATTATATAGGATAGCCGCTGGTAGTGCTTTTTAAGTGCATGTCTTGTCAAAATGAAAATAAAAACAAACAAAAAATGTTTAACTGCGAAACAAGTGTTTGTGTTGGACCAGTTTTTGTTAAAACTTTTAAAGGCAAAGAAATAAAAACAAAACCCCCATCATATAGCCAAAGATTTATTGCTTTAATAGCAATCTATATACGAGTCTAGCTAGCATTGTGTGGTATCTCTAACGTGTATTTGATTTGATAGGACTGCACGAAAAGCAAAAGCAATAGGAATTGTTACTTTTTTAATGCCTCATAATTCCTGCCATTATATCTTCGATTACAACAACAACTATCAACAAAACAATCAATACAAAGCAAAAAAAGAAAAAAAAAACAAGAACAAGAAGAATATTCCGATAATTCTTTAAAATTGTTTTTTGTTGCTTTTGCTGCTGCTGCTTTTTTTTTTGTGCAGATTTTTGTTATCTTCCTAGATTTTTTTTCATTTTCATTGCTTGTTGTTTTTGTAACATTTTTATTTAATACTTATGTGAGGCAATTGTAAGCCTTTATGTTGCAGACATTTAATTTTACCTTACGTTCAGTGTGGCTCATTGTGGCAACAATGTACCATAGTTATAGATAGACATACAACATGTTGTTGAACCTGTTCAGACAAATCCCTTAAGGCCTTTGGGCTTAGCTTAGCATTCCTTTTCGTTTTTTCTTCTCTCTCTTTCAATTCTATTCTAGTCGTTGTTGTTGTTGCTTATGTACATATTTGCGGCTAACAATACATTGTCAGGTTTCTAATGTTAAACCTTTTTCTTTTTTTCTATAATGTAATGTATTAAAGGCCTGCTTTCATGTGGCAAGTATGTGGTGTATAAGCGTCTATCTACGACAACTAAACGAAAGGAGTTGCAACAAAAATTGGTAACACAGTCAATGTTTTGTTAAACAATTATTATTTTTTTTTTGTTATTTTACTTCCATGACCACATCTATATGTACGATGAAACTTTTCCATGTGTGGCATGTGTGTGTGTGTGCCTGGGTTCTAGACTAAACCTAGGCTAGGTAATGTTATTAGTATTAGTGTCTATGGGAGAAAGAGTACAAGAGAAAAAAGCCTTTGCAATTACAATTATTACAATTGTGGCTTGTTTTCTTTCTTTCTTTCGTTCTTTGCTTACATCTCCTGTTATTATTTACCGTATTTAGAATGACTGCCTATATGTGTTTGTGTGTATAGCTGGCATAGTATAGTGTAGTGTAGGCTTTTCGTATGGTGTTATGATGGGGAAATAAATGAAAAATGAAAAATCCTTATAAGTCTAAAACAATTGTATTGTAATGGTGTTAAAGGTTGCATACCAACGTTTATTTTATTTTCCTTTTTTTAATCTTTTCTAGTTTTTTGTATTTTATTTAAAAATACTCTATAATGGGTATTTATGAAGCAGAATTATTTTGAAATAATTAAATACAAAACATTGTCAATAAATTCCAAAGAAATATTTAAATTGGCCTTCAACTACACATTAAATTCATCAATAATTTCATAGAATAAGAGAATTAAAAAAATACATGAGATAATGAGTCAAGGGGTGTCAAGAGTCAAGAGCATTCTCAATTTTGATATAAACAACAGCCATAGATAATACCAAAAACTTCCTAAGCTTCCTAAAAGATACACAGTTTGCTGTAGGTTCAGGGTCATTGGCAATATTCAAGAGAAGAACAAGAACATTGAAAATCGCAATATTACAAGGAGTGGAGCTAGGTACCAGCCACTTAATACTGATGTTTTTGTTTTTTTTTTTTTTTAAACAAAATGTAACTATTAAACTTGGTTAACATGTGATTTTAATAAGACGGCGAAACTTAGCATATGACACACGGTTCTGTAAGCTATAGAACGGCGAATTTGTTGATCGATTAGTTTTGCTTAAAGATCAAGCAATTTAACACCACTAGACTCCATACATATACACACATAACTGGTCATTACAACCCTTCAGCCCTAGGATTACATTCTAGCTTCTCATACCACTTATGTTTTGCCTATTAATTTTATACATGCATGGCGGGACCTACAGTTTAAAGCCAATTCCGAATGACAGATTATTTTATGAAACTTTTCATTGGCAATTTTATTTACTCTCAGAGTTTTTGCTGGAAATCTGCAGAGAGGCAGTCGCTGAAGAAATATGTTTTTCATTAGAGATGTCTGATCTGGAGATGTTTGAACTAATGGCCTCACGTCTAATAAGTCGCACACAACCTACTAGACTGCACACAACTACAGCCTGCTGGACTATTTTTTGTAAATTTGAAATTCCTCATACTGCTGGACCAGAGCACATCACAATTCAGTCTGGTAGAAATACGGCAGATGCCTTTGGTAAGGTACGGCCCAAAAAGGTGCAAATGTATAATGAAATGGAGCCCACCGAAGGACCTACGCGCGTAGATGCTTTAAACAGTTAAATGTTCACATATTTCCCAATTAAAGTATCAATTCACCGAGTAGTCGGATATATTCTCAATATTTGAAAACAAAATCGTTAAAAAACTCACTCGCTATTTATAGAACATAAAATTAATCAAGAAAACTTTTCAGCGAAGCATTTTATTTATTTAGGTGAGATTAGATAAGGCGGTGGATTCCTCTTAAAGAAAGAGGTCCCACTACAATCAATTGTATCCAGGAACCAAATATTCCCTAGATAAAACTAACCCTGAGTTTAAAATAAATCTTGCTTTATATACGGGAGATCAGTTGAAGATGTTAAAAAGTGAGATGCCAAAAACCTCCGTTACTTTCTGCTCTTTCTGAACGGAGCAGGGCACTTACACATGAGGTGCAGAGCTGCCGCAGAAGTCATTTGCCGGAATGCCAAGTCTTTCGTCATGCTTACCAAAAGGACAGTGGCCGGTAAGAATCGCTATTATGTGATGGACGGTAATGCGTTTCAAGAGTCCAGCATTATGGTACGCTTTTGCTATCAATTAGATTGAGATTTCTTGTAAAACGAGTATGGTTGAAATTGCGGTGTAACATATTGGAGATTGTGATTTCCGTAGCGTTTCTAGCCAGGTCATCAGCAATGCAATTTCCAACGATATCCCTATGTGCCCAAAGGCCATATGAGAGTTATTATTGAATGACCCAAATTTCCTTGAGAAATTCTTGGCCTTCATAGCTAAGGACGGATGTTGAAACAATCTTCGTTGTTCGCCTCCTAGCTGTGAGAGTGTATTAAGAGATTATCAGGAAAAATCTCGGTACCCAAAAAGTCGACTTCAAAATAGCCGTGATCTCTTCCTGGAAATTGCTAAAGTGGTTAGGCAGCACCTTTCTACAATTACAACTTTTTAAAATGATTGAATATTTTTCTACAGTCACATATGTGTGTACAGTATTAATTAAATTCGCATTTGCTTCAACTTGTACATATTTTTACTCCTTTTTCCGCATTACATTTATTACAATGTTTTCTTTTTCTTTTTTTTTCTTTTTTCTGTAAAATTTCTTTCGAGACAAGTGTCTGGGAGTTGGTGGTTTTAATGGCATTGTTTATGTACACAGACTATGTTTTTCCTTTACTTTTATTTTTTTCATTAATTTTTATTGTTGTTGTTGTCGTTGTTTTGGTTTTTGCTTTATCATAAACTTAATTTGAAATGAAAATCCGCCTGATGTTAAATAAATTATATTGGTTACATTACATACATACATACATACATACATACATAATCCACTTCCCTTTTTCAAACCAACAACGGTACAAATAGAGAAACACATCATCATCATCATCAAATCCTAAGCTGTAGGAAGAGTTAAACATCGACAGTTTTTCTAATAAATTTTTTCCTTTTTTCTTCTTCTTATTTTTTTCACTTACAATCTATCGACATGACTTAACAAAAACTAAAGAAAAGAAAAAACATTTGGCTTTAATACAATAATTTTGATTAAAAAACCAAGTTTTTATTTCGTCTAAAAATAAAGCCACACACCTTGATAATGTTGATGTTGTTTGTCTGACGGTTTATGATATGATATATGATCTGTTCCGAGTTATGGGTGGGAATTGTTTTCTCAGTTTTATTGTAGATTTTCTAAATTGTTTTCTCCTCTTTTTTTTAATTAAAATTATTTGATGTTTATTAATATCAAAAAAATTTGATGTGTTTGCTGTTTAATCATCATCATCAACATCAAATTATGTTTCATATGAGATCATAATGAGTTGGCAAGTTTTCTTAAATAAAATTATCGTGTTTTTTTTTTAATAATTTGTAATTGAGAATATTTTTTTCACGTTTAATTGATTTACATATCAAAAGGTATTTTGTTTATTTCATAAATAATTGTTTATATTGGGACTTCCAACATAGTCGGATAACGTTCAATCAATGTTGAAGCAACATCTGCCAAATTAGTTGTTATTTATTCGTAATGCTTTGCCAATTCATCATACACAGTGAAATAATGAAATTGTTTTTATCAAAATGTGTACCGCGTACCGCTTGCTTCGTAAGAATTTACAATCTCCATAACAAAACTATCAGGAGGACTATCATGCATAAATTCGCCTACAGTGGTTCAATAAACTACTGACCAATATACGTCTTACGTCTACGAAACATAAGGACTGCTAAAAACATTGCCCTTGTCCATAAAAAAGTGCAGGAGAATCCAAAGTATTTCAAGTGGTTTTAAGCAGAGCGCAACTTGTTCGAAATTTTACGTCATGACTTGGACCTACAGCACTAGAAAATTTAATTGAACTTTAAACTTGAATTTAAGGCAAACGACCATAGACAACCACGTGTATTGATGTTTTTTTCATCGAATAATCTTCTTCAGCGATGTGGACGTGTGAACAAACAAAATTATTGAATGTGAGATCCAAGAGCGTCCAATGCATCACGAAAAAGTCACTGTTTGGTATCGATTTTGAGCTGTTAGTCCAAATTCTTTTTGAGAAAGACGTTGGCCATCAGTCAAGATTGCATGATCCGGATTTAAAAATTGTAATCAAGTTAAAGTTCCTTTGAAATTATTCATTAGCAAGTTTCTGTATCTAAGTAAGTAGGTCGGTTGGCTTAGTAGGCATGAGGCCACAGTCCTAACACCAGGTCAGACAACTCGATTAAATCAAAATATTAAAAATAATTTCATTGGTGACTGCCTCTCAGCAGATTTCCTGGCAAACATTTCTGGTTTAAGTTAAGCTCTTGTGAAATAATATTTTATTAGCTAAAGCCTGCTGCCTAATACGAGAAAAAAACTTTTTGGTTCAGATTATTCCTTAAATATTTCTTATGACCTGGTCTACTTTTAGCTTTAGAGCTTCCCGTTATTGAACTTGTAATTTTTTCCTTTTTTAGCCCCTTAGCTAGTTGGTATTGAGTTAGTTTATTAATTAGAGCCTATGGTTCAACTTCCGACTCAGACATGACAAAAAAAAGAAACGAAATTTCCTTTGACGCCTTCCTTTCAGCAGCCTTTTGGAAATAATTCTGACAGTGAAATAAATTACTATGAAAAGTTTCTCTAATTTGCATTCCAATCGTTACGACACTGTAGCTCACGCCACTCATGGAGTGGTGTGAAAAGCTAGGTTCTGATATTGACTAAATCGCTTTTTTGTAATAAAAAAATTTTTGAAAATTTTATTTCAGCGATAAAGTACGGTTGTTTTCAAAAGTGTGCTGTGCCTGTCTTTTACTATTAATAACCATACTGGTAAAGTGTTTCTAATTATTATTAAATTCTTAAATGTTAAACATAAATTGTTTTAACGAGAAAATTACTAGTTTTTGTTTAACATCAAGTTATTTTATTTATTTATTAATTATTATAGGGGTAAAGTATTTCCTTTCCTTTAACAATAATTTCTATTCATTTGTTGATGGTTATTATTGAATAAAAAAAAGAATTTGTTTAACCCATTATTATTTAATTGCATATAAAATTGTATTCTAACAACAATGAAATAAAGAGCTTTTGTAATTAAAAAAAAAAGAGAATTATAAGTGGTTGAATGCAATAAATGTACAGAATAAATTGAAAGGCTGTATAATATACAAAGTAATTGTTTGAAGTGATGATTGATTTTTATATTCAAGTAAGAGGCCTATCAATAACAAAGTATTTAGAAATAAAAATTAAAGCTTTATATAAAATAGCCTTGAGGTTATTTAAAGCGTATGTAATAGAAAAATTATTAAGCAATGGTTCAACACTTGTAAGAGGATGAGGAATAAGAAAAAAGCAAACGAAGTTATGGCAGAATTCAACAGTTTTTTCAATGAATTTATGTTTTTATTAATTCTTTATTTAAATCTTCTTTATTTTTAGGTTTAAAAGAACAAAACAAATAATGGCAGTAGTTATGTAAAGAAGTTATTAAACAAAAATAAATAAAAAAAATACAATAAATACAAAAAAAAATCGATTAAAATAAAAAAAATGATTGTGTATAAATATTTATTAATTAATTAATAACGATCTTTATACACTGTATATGTACATATAATTTATTTAATTGTGTGTATTATTTATGTATAACAAAAACGAAAAAGACCAAAAATACCATCATCATTACAATTATTCTTATTATTATCGTCATTATTAATTACGATATTAAATCATAGCGAACGAAACGAACAAAAACGAAACAGTGAAGGAGGAGAAAGGAGGGAGAAGCAAAAAAAAAACACACACACACACACCAGATTATTAATTAATTATTAAGCATTTTTTGTGCTTAAATGGCACAAAAATGCTGCAGTTTTATTATTTGCTTAAAAACAAAGGATAAAATAAATAAAAAAACGAAAAGAACAACAACAATAGCAACAGCAGAGAAAATAAATATGAAAACAAACATGAATTTCATTTCAGGCAAATAATAACCAAAAACATTTCGAAACGTATCTACATATATACACACCAAACACTATTGCTACTCTACCAAACCCCATCCCCAAACCCCTTAAATATTTTTCAAACAATTGAAAATCTCTCTCTGTCTCACAGCCGTTAAAGGTAAACGATGAAATGGAAAATGAAAAATTTTTCTATAAAAGAAATCATTATTTAACCACAATGTGTATTGTGTGCAGCGAGTAAAAATATGAAAATAAACGTTTAAATAATACGTTAAAACAACAACAACAACAACAGATACACAGATACTACAAGCAAAACGATACAAATATCACCGTTATTTAAAAAATAAAATAAAAAAAATAAAAAAAAATTATTAAAAAAACAATTTCCCACAGTATTTACCTTTCGCCTCTATGCTGTATACAGCACATTAAAAGCATTTCCACTTAAAACCTATGGTATATGCAAGTGTCATATTAACAAAAAACAAAAAGAATTCATAAAAAAACAAAATTATTTCGTTTTTAATGAAAAACGTTTTACAAATCACCTCAAACATTTAAATAAAAAAAGTGGAAATAAAAAATTAATAAGAAAAAAAAAGAACAGAAAATAAGCTCGAAAAGAATTCCAACAATAGTCGTCATTTTATACGTATTATTGTTATTATAATAATTATTATTAAAGGCAAGCATATAATTTATTATACAAACAATTGTCCAGCAAAATGACTATGAAATCAATGAAATATTCGGATTGTGATACAATTATGGATGGTTATAATCCAGTGCCACCACCTTTACCACGTCGTGTACCACCAGTACGTAATATTTATGCAGAACCATTTGCCCATGAACCCAATCATTCAAGCAGGTAAATACACTCTTCTTCTCTTTTTTTTTACAATGATATCTTAAATATATGAAAAAATAATATTTAAATAAAAAATAATAAAAAAATAAAAACAATTTTTTTTATTAAAATTTACTTGTCAAAAACATACGAAACACAATAAATACGCATGGAAAAGAAATTATGAATCAGTTTTAAAATTTACCAGGATTTTAATATAATAAATACAAAACAAACAATTTAATGCATAATTCCAATGGCAACTAGAAACAACCTTATACATACCAAAACACATAACAACTGCATGGCGCAAGTTCTTGGCCATTCCCATTAGAGGCATTAGAACTATCGAAACATTTACTTTTAATTTCGTAAAAGAACAAACGCTCTTACTGACCAATTAACACGTAATTAATAAGACATAAGGCATCCAGTCGCCGGAGTCTAGTAGGATAGGTGTAGGCTTTCTAGGTCCAAACCCCAGGTCAGAAAACTCCAACAAAACTCTCAGCAGATTTCTGAGAAAAATGCTAATCGTAAATAAAATTACCATGGCAAACTTCCTCAAGAAACTTATGTTCGGAGTCGAGTGACTATAGGTCCCGCAACTCATGTGTAAAATTGACACACACAGCATAAGTAGCATTAGATGCTAGATGGTTAGTCCTGACTGAATCACAATCTTTTAATATCTCTCGAGATGGTGAAGGAATCATTGACTCCAAATAATCTCTTTAAAATGATTTTTTGTAGGTTATTCATCGCCCACACTGCAGGGCCGAAATTGTCATTAATGATGGTAGAATATCGAATTTCAGTGATGAAATATTGTCGCAATTCGGCTATGTTTACTACTTCTGTCCAGTAAGCACTTAAGGAAGGGAGTGACCAGCCTCCTTAAGTCAATCAACTCTTTAAAGAATTTCATATTGGACTCGTCCACTGACTGATAAGTTGCTATTAGTCTGACCATCATCCATCGTTAAGATTTCCCTTTAAGCTTTCTGCATATCATGATGGTATATCTGGACACATCTGGAATAGCCAATGGCATTCCTAAACATTTTATCTCTATCTTCTGTCATATTGTATCAACAGGAGACTGAATAGTCTTCCATTTAGCAAGTTTTCTCAAAGGATGATTGGTAGTTTTGAACGTCAATCACTAATCATTTTGCAATCTATGATGGCAGGGTACTCATTAAACTTTTATCGTGCTCTGAGAATTTGTTTACAATAATTAATGAATAAATCGGCTATACGAGAAAGATGAATACTCCTAGAAAATATTTGATTTCAGAAAAAAATTCTTTTTAATTTCATTAAATCATGTACCATTGAAGAAGTATTCCTGGTAATAACTCTGAGAGTAAAATAAAAGCTCCTCAGCGTTTAGTAGTAGTTTTCTCCATTCATGGATAAAATTAACACACACAACATGAATCGTGAGAGAAACTCGGTTTTAAACCCGACTAAAGAGCTGTAATGACCAATTAAAAAAGTTAAGTAAGATAGATTGGAGTCATTATTGTCTAATAAATCGAGAATAGTTGGATTGCTTTTAAGAAATCAACAAGATTTCATGACGTTTGAGAGATTTCAGCATGAATTTTGAAACACCAAAACCACACCCATGAATAGAGCTGGCAATCGACAAGCGAGTCGGAGTAATGAAATATTTCATAGATCGTTATGAAAACTAGCAAACCTTCCATTGCATTGCATTCAGAAGCTTCCAGCTGCATAAGATGATAACTTTTGGTTTTGAGCGTACTAATCACCATTCGAAGCTTGTAAATCAGCTGCTAGTGAGTCATTCACATCAAGCTGTAATCAAAAATCGTATCGCGACTTTATAGGCTTAAAAGGCATTAGTTTAGATTTGAAAGATTAAATGCCAAAACTTTCTAAAATATCTTCCCATAATCATACAGTAAGCCTTCGATTATATGGTTTGCAGATTACATGTCTCCGTTTGTGTTGATTGCATTGAAAAAAAGGTTTCGTAGTAAATTTACCTTTAAGCCAATCAAACTAAATGTGTTGTGATAATAATTTCCAATTCATTTAAGGCAACTACCACTACAATCGTTATAAATTTTGTTTGTAAGAACAAAAGTGGAAGAATATGAAATGAAACAAAACAAAATGTATAATAAATAATAATAAAAATATTATGCCCACAATTTCCATTAATAATCCTAAATGACCATTATGGAAAAGCCCTGTAAAGAAAAAATTTCTTGAAACAAACAAATTTAAAAACCCAAGAAATAAAGTAAAAAAAAACCAACAACAGAAAAACATACCGTAGACATGTTAAATATTATAATTTCATTGTTTCATTGTCCACACTCGAATTTAAAGGACCTCTTAAAATGCCATTCCATTTCCCTTTCCCCCTTGTCAACCAAAACTGAAACATTTTTTGGTTTCAATTCAACGTAAAACTTCCCCCTTTGTAAGAGAAACGGAATACATTGTTGGATTTCTGGCATAAATTGTTTGAAAAATATTAATTTTGTTCATGTTATTTTATGGATTTTAATATTAAACATTATAACGCTTTCCAAAAATAAAAAATCCCTTAAAAAAGCTGTATAGGACATCAAGAAAGAGTAGAAGACAGAAAGAAGGACAGAATAAGTAAAACGTAAATGCCATTTATTCCAGCGCTAATTTGCTGCATTGCTTTTTGAGCTCGTTATCCTTGTGACTGCTTACAATAAAGCCAACAACAACAACAATAACAACAACATTAACAATAACAACAACATTAACATTAATAATAATAAAAATTTCTTTGTATTTGTATGTGTATGTGTATTATAATTTTTATGGGATTTCTGTTGTTTTTTTTTTTTACTCACAACAAAGGATAACAGTCCCGTTTTTTTTTCTGTTTTTCTCTTGCCTTTGCTGTGTTTTTGTATTTTAAATGTAGGGAACAATGGAAAACACAATTTCAGCCCTTTTGTTAAAATAACAGCGAGAGAGAGATTGACTGAATGAATGAAAAAAAAAACGAAAACTGAAATAAAAAAAATTAAAGCATTAAACACGTGCCCCTAGTTTAAACATGATTATATCGAAACTCTACAATGCCGTTAACATTTAACCCCTTTTTTACCCAAGGTAAAAAATTCAAACCCTTGTTGCTTCTTGTTCTCTCATTTAAAAAATTAAATGCAGTTTCTCATGCTTTTTTTATTTTTTGGAATTTTTATTTTAAATTTTAATATGCATCCGATATTGAGCCTGCATCAGCCAGGTGCGAACAAATTTTGTAGGTTTTGCAGCGTTTACTCATCTGTAAGCACAATTTGGTTTTTCGTAAATAAAAATGAGAAAGGGATTGAAAAGATGGATTTGTTTTGTTGGACTTTAGGCGATAAAATTCATGGTAATCAAAAGATAAGAGAGATTTTTTGCTTCAAATGATTCGATCGACCTCATCAATTAAAAGTAAGATTTGGAGGCATTTAGGGAAATTGTGTATACTTGGTATATTTGGTGTATATTATATAGATGACAGGTCCTGAACCCATGGAGTAAGTATTTTAAAAACTCATATGTATAATGATTAAATATAGTTCACATGTCCGTAAATCCATATGAAATTGCCCTCTAGAGCTACATTGAGATATTCACATGAATTTAGAATGATTCTCACAAATGCTACATTCAATGGTGAAGCTCGTAATATATACCTCGAGGTTTAAAATCAGTTTATACAGTTCAATCGAACGGCACTAAAATTGGAAGTCAGAATGGGGCTTACAGATTAACATCGACTCTGATTGCCAGAATTGAGGATATTTTTCATGGCAATTAGTTATGCTCAGTACTTTTGCTAGAAGACTTTTGAGAGAAGGTAGTCGAATGAATTTTTTCCACGTTTCTTTTTTTCGAAACATCAGAATTCTCGTCTAGTAATTTCATCTATTACACTACGTCAACCATCATATTCAAGAAAGTTTTAGAAAGGAATGTTTCACAGTTTTTGTACTTTTTTATTTAGACAGCATTCGCAAAAGTCGTTTCCTATTACTAGCGCAGCCCTCGCCATATAATCAATCATATCAAGCACCTAACAAGGATAATTTCAAATGGCTGCGTGTCATGTTAAAGACCATAAGAATCATGAAATCCTAACTGTTGAACATAAAAACGTTTCGGACTTTATTGTTATTATTTCCAAAGGTTCACAAATGACAGACACAGTTAGTGAGAAGACACGAATGATAAGCACGAATGATAAACAAAGCCATTACCCCCGTGAAATTATCAGTTCAAAGCTGACCTTAGATGATGCCAAAGTCAATATTTAAACATCAACGTTTTTGCTCTACAAATTAAAGAAATCTACGATAGAAACAATTCTAATTTATCCTTGATATAATTGGATCTGGTTGAAAAAGTGCAATGTAATCCTGGAATGTGCTATACAGTTGAACAAAATAATCTCTCCAGTCCGGAGCTAATACTTCGATGAAATAAAATCTTTTAAGATGACAACTGTGTGACTTTAATAGATAATTTCCATCGGTCCGTTTCCTGTTTGATTTCTGTCCAGTAAATCTAACAAAAGGATATAAGGATCAACAAAATTCTTCAGTGATTTCATTACCAGTAATTCATTTGCCCAGCCAAGCCATGATTTCTATCAACACTAACACAGAGCGAGAGGGCATACTGACTATTAGAATACGCCTCATTTTTAAGACACCTAAAGTCAATTCTTTTCAGTGGATACTAGTGCCATTCCATGTCCAAATTGTCACCCCAATAACCTAAAGAATCTGTGTCTAGAAAGAGTCCATATGACCATTAGGTTGTCTACATAGGCAGGAAGTATCATTACGTACAATTACAACCTGCAATTGCAACCTACAATGTTGTTAGAAAATCTCCTTTATTTATTTTTTGTTTGTTTCCAATACTAGCAATATAATCGTATTCTCGTAAAGAGAAAAGATCAGCATCAAAACGATATGCCACTGCATATATTTGCCGATAATGTCGAACTGTTGAGTAATCACCAATAGAGGCTACTGACCTGATACATTTATACGAAGTCGTACAATCCATTCTTTAAGGACATATGACGCTTAGTAAAGTGTCAATAATAACATCAGAGTATTGTGTCCCTACATGCCGTGTCGAGTGCCTTAAGAGGACACCTGTCCAGTTCACTCCTTTACAGTTTTAACAAGCTCAACATCTTCTCTTTAGCTGGATTGGCCCAAACTGTTATGGTACTTTATGTGCATATGACAGAGTCCAAGACTCTTTGGATCTCCCATGTTTTCAGTGTGTAGAAAATCATCTCTTTCACTTAATTTGCTTTGAAACACTCAAAAAATAATTCTTTTTCACCTTAAGTTATCAAATATTAAAGGTCATCCTTTCTTTTGTCTTTAGACTTGTGCCAATATTACACTCTTAACGAAAACCGTTGTTTAAAAAAAAAAAAAAAAACAGTTTTAAAGATCCCGCCCATACACACGTATGTACGTACACTTTTAAAGTGTGCAAAGTAGAAAATTTTGAAGTTTTTTTTTGTTGTAAATTCGTTTGTTTTATGGTTTCCTCTGCGTGTAGGGCAAACAAAAACGCAGGCTTTAGTTTTGTGTGTTGAATTTCCTTTTCAACGAAACAAAAAAAAAAAAAAAAATAAAAAACAGAAAACAAATGCATAAACCCGTTGACATTTTGTCAATGTCCACCATGGTGATGGTGATGGTGATAGTGTTAGTGGTATTGTTAGAGTGGTGTAAGCCACAGTGGTGTATGTGTTTGTATGATGTGCAACATGGCTGCATGTCGTGCCAATGTTTATTGCATGTTGTCTTATTTGGTTTACCAATGTTTAGCATAAATTTCAATTATTTTTTTCCTGTTTTTTTTCTCCTCTCTTTTATTTCATTTCTTTGTTGTATGTTTTGTTTGGCTTTAGCGCATGTTTTGTTTAGTCTCGCATATAAATATTTTATTTTTAAAGTTTTTCGGTTTTTTGTTTATGTTTTAAATTTATAACAAGATATTTATCATTTAACAGTTTTGTTGAAATGCTTTTCATGCAATTTCTTTTGTTTTGACCATAAAAAGCTGCAAAAATGTCAACTTTATTTTGTTAAAATATGTATGTAATCGTATAAAGGGATTTGAGCATGATTCATGGTAAAAAGTATTTCCTTTTTGGCTGGAAAATTATACTGTTAAGGGATCTTAACAGAAATGCAAACTGAACAGAATATTTGATATTTTGACTTTAGATAAACAATCTTCACAACAACACAAAATCTAGTGTGCTTTACTTACTCCTTTAGAAAATTAAATTGATTAAAGCACTTTCCAAGCTTAACTTTCGAGACCTAGGGAGTATATTGTCCAAAACAAGTACCATCAGATATTTTTTATATGGTTGGTGAGATGTTCTGTATTAACCTCGGCACGATTACAGAGTCATGTGCAGTTTGATGACAATCTGGTTGCTAAAGGACTGTGAAAAAGTTGTTACAAGATGGAAGATTTTTAACTGGTAATACCTGGTTGATTGGTATGGTATTTGCAGACAGGAAAATTATTCTTTTATACTTCCGTGGGCTTCAACACAGCTGATTTACCAAGTTCAGGCTTCTAAGCACCTAGTTATGGGACGTGGAATGATTGCATTTGGCCGTTATCTCTGCTTGTTTTCTAGATATTTGGCTTAAGGAGACTGTGTAGTATGTTCAGTCCATACACATACATACATAATTACTCATTACAACCCTTCAGTCAGGATTTCGACCTAATTTCTCACACCACCTATGTTGTGTACGTTAATTCTATACATGAGTGGCGGGACCTACAATTTAAAGTCGACATCGAACGACAGATTTTTGAGAAACTTATGTCCAGCAAAAGCATGTTCTGTCCATGACTATAAAATTCGTGTGTCAAGACTCTCTCAGATTTTAAGAAATATTTTCGGATGGAGGTTATTAATAAAAAATAGACGATGTGTCTGCAAAGATAGGATCGGCGGGGATAGTTTTGTATCTCTCTGTTTGTTTTGTATCTCTCTGGCTGTCAGAATAACAAAACGTAACAGAACATCTTTTAACCGAAACCAAATAAATGTCATCACCATAATCAAAGTTAATCTGGCATCCTTTGGCATTCCACAGGAATTGTTTCTTACGCTGGTTATTATTACGTAAAAAACACAATATTAAGATAACAAAGGGAAGAGTATACTGTACAGAGTGCAGTGTAGGGTATAATCAAGCTTCGATGAGGATTCTGCATGAGGTTTTGTCTTACAAGATGCTAACAAAGTTAATCTTAGGAATCTTAAATAAAATGGATATCACTGTTCATAGTTGGACTATATCACCCAAAGATGTCATCGACGGGTGGTATTTTCTCCACGAAAAAGTTATGACTGATTTTTAAATGTGCGTTGCAGGTCATTAGGAATTTCAAGAAAACAAAAAGAAATTAGCATCTCGTCAACAAAACCAATACCGATCAGGCATGATTAGAAATCCCCAAACAGAGTTAATCTACTTTGCATTCCATCGAACACCAGATTGTGTGGGAATATATGGTTCCAAATGATGTTCATCGTTCAAGTAATAATTGGGCAAGCACAGCTAAGCTCTTTGCATGATCAATACCTAAACTGCGTCGTTGCAAAATCGTTTGGTTCTTTCATAATAGTGGTTTCATTCCACGCT
This sequence comes from Sarcophaga bullata, assembly GCA_005959815.1. Taxonomy (NCBI): domain Eukaryota; kingdom Metazoa; phylum Arthropoda; class Insecta; order Diptera; family Sarcophagidae; genus Sarcophaga; species Sarcophaga bullata. The sequence goes on from QOCX01000267.1 coordinate 48,989, forward strand.
TGGCTACAATATACGATAAAAGTGATAATGACATAAGAAATAGGAATACTATCTGTCAATATCTCTGTCATTATTTTGTTTTCTAATTAAATAAAAAGTGCATATGGATGTTATCTTAATTTCTATTGAAATTCTTAATTTATTTTAATTTACAGAATTCTAAAACAGATTTTTCCTAAATTTTTTTACAAACTAAACAACGATTTTTGAGAAGAGATTTTTATTAAAAAATAAAAAAAAATCTTATTAATTAAAGAGCAATAAAAATCATTTACAAAAATATTAAATAACCATAAAGCATGAAATTCATTTAATTTTTCAATAAAAAAATTAAAATTTAAAAATAAAAGTTTTTATTTTATAGAACATTTAATATGAAATTTATTTGGTAATTTAATCTTAAAGCTCCTGCTGTTTTAATAAAAATTTGTCTTAATCAAATAACCATACAAGAAAAGGGTGATCTTTTAATGACTTTATCGGGGTTTTAAGCGAAGATTAAGTTTCAAAAAAAAAAAAAAAAAAAAAAAAAAAAAAAAACGGAAAGAAACGATGTAAAATAAAATTACTGTAAGACTAAATATTAATGGAGTCGAGTCGATTTCATGGATTTCGTTAGAAAATGTTACAATGTTAGAGGAGAATATTAATAAGTAAAGCTATTAATCCCATGGTTTTTCAAACAACTAAAGACTAATGATGTACATGAAAAACAAGACAAGGCTTAAACTGAGTCACACACATAAACGATTTATCATTAAGATTAATAAAAAAAATAATAAAAAAAAATTATGACTAGAAACTTCTACACGATATCTATCATAGGTAAATGCAAGGTCACGCCTACTTACTTTATTAAAAAAAAAAAAAAAAAAAAAAAAAAAAAAAAAAAAATTTGGGTTCAAATTGCACCAACTCATCTCAAAACAACACTAAAGTTTTCTTATTTGTTGATGATGTACGTGTGTCATTACATCTGTCATTACATACATACCCACATAGTTGGTCATTACAACCCTTCAGCTAGGATTACGACCTAGCTTCTTATTACTACTTATATAGTGTGTGTTTAATGTATACATAGGTGGCAGGGCCTATAATTTAAAGTCAATTCTGAATGACAAATTTTTGAGTAACTTTTCATTCGTAAAGAAATATCGCAAATACTTTTTATATGACCTAATATGACTGCTGCGCTTTTTTCTTTGTATTTTCTTTCATTTGATTGCAAATTAATATTTTAACATTTCAAACTTTCATTAATTAGTCATGATTTTTAATGTTTTCTTTCTCATTTATTGTCCGAATAATTTTCCTAGAATTACAAAGGAAAGCGAAAAAAACAATTAAAATGAACAAAAATTATAATCAATCAATTAATTAACTTTACCTACTCATTCGCTTACTCTCTTTTACATAATGTTCAACAGATAAATCTCTTTATTGGAGAACAAAAAAAAAAAAAACCCAATAAACAAATCCATGGGAAACAAAAAAAAAATCTATTGAAACAAGCCCCAAAGAGTTGGAAAGCAATTACCATCTTTGTTGACAATACAACATCCGTCTCCATCTCGCGCGCTCTCTCTGTCTATATCGATGAAAACAATCGCTAACTGCAGACAATTGTGTAACAAATTGAAAATTTCCCAGAGTTGTCCATGTATCCGTAATTGACAACTTGACAATTTGATGAAGTTCAAATGAAATGTCAATTAATGACAAAACAACAACAGCAACAAAAGAACAATTGGTGCTGTTGTTGTTGTTTTTTATTTTTCAAATTTGTTTTTAAGATAAAAAGAGGAGATGTAAAAAAGGCGACCAAAAGCAGCATAAAAGAAAATTTCGTAAATCCCTTTAAAAGAAATTATTTTAAATACCATAAAAGATTTAAATTTAAATGAAAAAAAAAAATTAAAAAAAAATTTTTAAAAAAAAAAATCATTTCTTCCATACGGCTTTAATGAACAACTTCCCGCTGTTTTCAAAAAACGAAATATTATTGTCTGTTAAATTGTTAAGTTTCATTAGGTCTTCTGTTTTCTTTCTTTTTTCTCTCTTTTTTTTTTTCTTTTTAATTGGTTTAATTTTTCGTATTTAAATGACAATGAAAACAAATAAAAAATAAAATAAAAAGGAGTCTGAATATCTTCACATAGAAAAAACTGTTAAGCCCGCATATGAAACTCTAGCCATAACCAAATGCTGCAAGAAATTTCATATTTACAGTTTAATTGGAAATATTATACCGGCTTATTAAATATTGTACCGTATTGAGAAATAACAATACAACCCGTTGTGCTTCGTTACGCCCATGTTTTGTAATATTGATAGGAGAAATATTTTTTCTTTTTTTTCTGTTGTGGTTGTTAACGTAATTAATAGAGTTTTTATCCTAACAGAATACAAATATTTTCTTTAAATTGTTAACTTACTCAGCATCCAGTTATCATAATTTGTTAACCTAGCTATGCAATATGAGAGATGGTGGTACCGTATTCGTTGTTCAACGCTAACGTTAGCAAATACTTTGAAGATATATATTTTGTGCCTATGTTTCGCAAAAATTTCTTTCTTTAAATAAATTTTAGCTGCTGTTTTTCCCTATTTTTGTGACATTCTATGAATTCCATGCCAATGGAGATAGGTCAGAAGTTGTCAGCTTACAATAGCCTCTGTAGGGGAATGTGGTGCAGCAAAGAACTCTGTTCCCTAAGTCTGTCTTT
>QOCX01000267.1:51727-119916 GCA_005959815.1 Sarcophaga bullata
TCTGTGTTATACACATGAGAAAAATCACAAACTAAATGACAATAAAAAATAATATTTTTTTTTCAGTGTAATGACTGAAAATCTTGCTAAAAGCTTTACCAACTAAAATCCCAGTTACCAAATACGGGTTGCATACAACACATACAGTGAGAAAGAAAGGCAACAAAAACGGAAAAAAAATGGGTCCTTAAATACGAAAATCGTGTAGAGAATTCAAATAAGGAATGAGAAAAAAAGTCACAAATTTTTACTGGAAAATGCCATTTGAAGGAAAGGAAAATATTTTTCAGGGTAACAGGGTATAGGGAAACTCACATAAAAACTAACGTACAACGTTCATGTTTCTTGTTTCTTGTTTTCTTTTTTTTTATGTTCGAATAGAGTAGCGCTAGTTGCACTAGTATTTGAGTGATATTTCTGTGTGCATTAAATAAAATGCAGTGTTGATGTAACACTATGAAGTTTGATGACATTGTTTTGGTTAACGAAAATGATGACAAGTCAACCAACATCAATGACAATGACGTCGGCAGGTCATGACGACGATGACGCTGAAAATGACGATGATGTTGCTGCTGATGAGCGGATGATGGTGATGACTGTAAGTTGATTTCAAGATATGTAGCAAGTATGACTATGTTACGTTAGTTAATGCTGGCTGGCGGTGGCATTAGATAATGCCTTTATTTGTTTCGTCAAAACCAAGCTGCTGCATATGCATGTTCAATTTTAATTCACTTGTTTTTTCTTCCCCAATCCCTCTGTGTCTCTCTTGAGTATGATAGTTATTTATGCATTTTACTTGCCACACAATATTCATATCATCCATACATGCCACATATAAATCGATAGATCATCATCAAGTGCTTTATAGACAAACGCAATATACACAAAGAGTGACATTGCACTCCACCCTGTTTATTTTTTTTTTTTACTCGTACTAATGCTTTACTAATGGAATTAAGCAATTTATTGTTCATGTTGTAGTTGTTATTTACTGTTGCTTAGTTAAGTTTCCATTTTGTTTTTTTATTTTGTAGTTTTTTTATAAACATTATTTAAACATTTTTTTATGGCTTTTAAATTGAAGGAAGTGTGTGTGTGTGTTTTTTTTTTTTAATATCTTTTCCAATACAAGTACATACATAACCTGTGAAATACTTTCCATGTATTTCCTTTCCTTTTTTCTGTTTTTTTTTCGTCTTTTTTTTTTTTTTGCTATTGGCAGTCAGCAAAGGGCGTTGCATTTAGAGACCAGCAATGTTCATGTTTTTGATTGTTGCAGAATTAAATGTCAAATTGCGGGTTCTGTCTGTGGTCTATCTATCGAGCATTTGTATAAAAACACAACAGAACTTAGTGTTGTATAGCACATGTAGGTTTCTAACTACTGACATGGTCTTGTAAATTTTTTATCCGCGCTTACTGCATAGTTTTCCTTAAATTCCATTGATATCAATGAATTCTTTTGTATTTTTTATGCATAGACCATGCCAGAGATCAAATATTGTAATTTGTTTTTAATACGGGAAGATTCGGTTTTGAATGAAAGAAACCCTTTAGGAAACGAGGCTTGGGAGATAAGTACAGGCCTCATCCACTTTCACATAGGGTCTCTAATCCAATAAAGTCTGCTGAGAATAGTAGTAGGTCCACAGATCTACAAAGTACAACTTTTACGCCTTACCCAGTTGTTGAAGATGATCCAAGCACTCTTGGATTAGTACAAATGCATCTCAACTTATTACAAAAATTTGGAAACATGATGCAATGATTGCTTTAGCCAACAAAGACCACCTGATTCGTTAACCATACGAAGAGTTAAGCAAAAAAAAAAATTGAAAAAAATGTATCGATTGTATCGAGTGGTAAGACTTCTGCGCGTCAATGTACCGATCGGAATCTTAGAAACATTGTTGCTATAAACGAGAAAAGACCTTTTAAATTTTACGAAGCACTACACACAGAAGTTTGGCTAAAGACCTCGACTTTAATGTGTACCAAAGATAGTTTACTCAGAAGCTTTAAATCAACAGACCATGGAATACAACGAAAATTCATTCAATGGCAATTTTTTATTCGATGAAGGGAATTTCCATTTGAATGGCTTGCTGAACAGAAAAGCTGTAGAATTTGGATTTCAGTAAATACTTATGCGACTACGAAGACAGATTTTTGGCGAAAGAAGTTGCCGTGAAATATTTTTTCATATTTTCGTTTTAAATGTCTGATCTGGGGTTTGAACCATGGCCTTAGGTCAATAAGCCAACAAACACCTACCTAGACTACGCAATTTCAAACACAATGCATACTATCATAGAATTCGATATGATTTTGCGCCAGAGTCATGCAAAATTTTAACAATTGAGATGCTTCACATAGAAAAGCCGTGAGCGTAGATATGATTCCAAACGAATATAAAATTGCAAATGATAGCTCATACAGGCTTGTTTTATTTATAATTATAAAGAGAGGAAGCTTAATGAGAAAACTTTGGTTCTGTTTGGTTGGCGAACTGCAGTACCTCGTTTAATTCTTTACTGGTTTTAAATATCAGAGTTTTAAATGCCATTTGAATGAAATCTTATAAGAACTTTCTGTTTCTTTAGTAAATGAGACGGTTACTCCGCACTGATCTTAGCTGAAATATGATTCTTAATATTTTTTCTACTTTTTTCTTTTTAATTTTTCATCTTTAATTTTATTATCTGGTTAAAAATTGATGCCAAGTGTTTATGTTCCTAAATGATAATCTTGAATGGATTTTCATAAGCGTTTTTTATGAACAATTTTTCATTTAAACGCATTTAAAACTTAACGATGCGTACGATTTTGTTAATGCCTTTGATAGAGTGTGATTGAAATGATTGTTTAACCGTAGAATTTTAAATGATTTTGAAAATTTAAGTTGAAAATAAAGTTGTTTCTGTGGAGTTTTTATAACAAAAAAGAAAAATTCTAATGAATTAAAATCAAAATGGAGTCTATAGAACTCAAGCTTAAACTACAAATTTTTTAGTTATCTAGTGAAGCAACTTTTTGGAGCTATTTTTCATTTGTCTCTTTAAATGCAAGCAAAATTGGCAGATTTTTATAAGACAAGACAGAGTTATTGATCCATATTCCTTTGAACACAACGACAGTAGTGTAGCCGCTGTAGTGTTATAGCTATTGTGTGGGCTTATTAGATGTAAGACCACAGTTCAAACCACAGATCAACAAAATATGAAAAAATATTTTTTCGGCTCTGAGAGTAAATAAAACTGCCATGAAATCTTTCTCACAAATCTGTCGGTCGGAGTCGACTTTAAACTGTAGGTCCCGCTGCTTATCTATAAAATTCACAAAGACAACATAAGTGGTATAAGAAACTTGGTCGTAAACCTGACTAAAGGCTTATAATATATGTCGTATGTATGGACACCAAAGACAAGTAGGTTTATAGTGTCATATTGACTATCATGCACGAGCGGCTTTAGGACGTGACAGACTCATGTGGAGGAGATGTAAACTGGCAACTGATTTGAGCATGTTAGACCTTTTCTTGTGTTGTTTTTTTAAGTCGAAAATCTATGCAAATAAAACACAAACCACATCTGTGCTCAAAGACAAAAGAATCCATACATGCACAACATATAATTGGTCATTACAACCCTTCAGTCAGGATTACGACCTGGTTTCTCACACCACTTATGTTGGTTTAAAGTTTAAAGTAAGTTTTTGATTTTTTTATTTGTTTTAATTTTGAAATTTTATCTCTTCTTTCTGTTATTTTTTTTTTTTTTTTTAACTAATTAATAAAGGTTTTAAATGTTGATCGCAAAACAGCAAACAATAACAATCAAGGAGGGATAACGGCTATATTTTAAGGGTGTTATTGGAGGTCAATTGGGTAGCTGTTCCCCGCTACTGCTGTTGTTGTTGTTGTTGTTGTCGTTTTACAATACTAGCCGTCATGTTAATGGTTTTTGTTAGTGTTTAAGTGTTAAAATAAATCCATAGTGATATTGGCTGATGCACAATTAATTTTTACAAATGAAATACAAAATAATGTTATTTTTAATTAAATTTTCAAATACTATGCGGTTAAAAAGGTTTTAAATTTACTCGCTTTTATTGGAAATTCCTTAATCAACAAAAAAAAAAAAAATCTAAAAGTATTGCATACTTTTAGGTATACTTTAAAAATTGTTGTTGAGGTTTCTCGCCAGTTTGATCGCTCGAATTCAATGGAAAATTTATTGTGTTTTAATCCTTTAAAAAATTTATTTAGTCGTAGAAAAACATTGCCTACTTTTCAGAGTTTATTTTAATTTTTCCTTTATTACTAAATTATAGTTTTTCTGATTCATAATGTAAAGAATCGTATATTGATCTGTTCTATGCTAACATCTTTATTATACAACAATATTGCTCACTTTTAGGCACTAAAATTTTATCTTAACCTTATTTTTACATTACAACGCGAGCTTATCGAATATTATGAACACTTTTAAGAATTAAAAAAATTATTTCAAATTTAATATTCTTATAAAAGAAGGAGAATAATTCCACACAGCGTTTACTTATGTGTAGCTTCTATTCACGTCGTTTATAGACGCTACTTTAACTATTACGGCTGCTATTATGGTTTCGTTTTCCGTTTTTTTTCTTTATTTCCTGTCATGAAATAAGCCTTTACAGCTGCTGCTGTAGTCCATTATGCTGCAACATTATGATATTGTCGCGCTACCATGACCCAGTAAATTTTGTGCGCTGAACGTCTTCGTTTTCTGTACTTTAGAAAAGTCTAGTTTACTGCAGTTATTGTAATATTGTTTGATTTCTAAGGATATGAACAGTCCAACGTCATTTAAGACTTCTTATTTTTTAAGCTTTATAGTAAAAAAGAGTATTTTAAGCATTCAAATCAGAAAAATATTTTACAATTACTATCTGCAATAGTAAAAAAAATTAAGGTGTAACATGTTTTTAGGAGTCAATAAATTAATTAATTTAAATTTATTAATAAATTGACACAAATTCCTGACAAACACAAAATAGCTTTTATCTCTCACCAAATAAATTTATTTATAAAGAAAAAAAAAAGTAATTTTTTTATTATACTAAAATTACCATTAACATGATTTTAAGAAAAATATTATTTTTTAAAAAATGCATATTAATAGGCTAAAATGAAAGCAATTCCCTTTCCTTTGCTTAATCTACAAATAAAGGTTATTTTGAAAATCATGTTCTTGGAAAACATTAGCTCACTAATTCAATAGTATAAAAGCAAAAAAATATTGCATATTTAAGGGCATAAAACGAAAGAGTTAAATATTAAAATATTGCTTTTAGGCAGGTCCATTAAAAATTGTGTTTAGTAAAGACAATTGTTTGTATTTTTATATCGGCATGGATTTACTACACTTTGTTTATTGGTTATAATATTTTCTTAAAATTTTCTAAAAATTCTATTATGGCTTGATTTAATGGGAAAATTTTACTTCATTTACAGATTGAAATGAAAAAAGTATTTAAATGCGTTTTATTTGTAGCGCAAGTAATTGGAAAAATTTAATTGAAATTTCAAAAGCGGAATTTGAAAGTTTTAATAATTTAAATAAATTTAACAATTCCGTAAAAATTTGAAGCGTGCTTTTAGGAAGCATATTATATTAAAAACTTATTTTTATTACGTAACTAGTTATGGCGAGTGCGGCCTTTGTGATTATGTTCCTTATGAATTTTATAAGCCCAGAGACAGCAGTGGAATTTGTCTTTCTATCCTTTATTTAGGTAGACTTACACATAATCGTTTGGCGCTCCAAGGAATCCTTAAAATGTTTAATAAAATAAAATCAAATAATGAAGGTTCTCCAAAAATTATGCGTTAATCTTAGAAGTTTCAGTAAGTTGGGGACGCTATTGTAACCAATCTAACAAGCAGACCACCATTGGAATTTCTAGGTGCAGTACCATTTATTCTACAGTGAAATAATTGAAGTCTGTAACTAAAATATTTAAAAACTTTAGTTATAATCATAACAGAATAAACTTCCTCACTAAATCTAGTATAATTTTTGAAGCATTGTATTGTACAGAATGTTATGTTTGGAATAGTATTGCCTAGTTCTAGGCACATATCATACTGGACTAGCGTGTAGTTCTAATATGTTATAATAAAGTATTGAAATATGAAATGAGTTTTATAGCGTTAACCTGTGTAGTATTGCAGTAGCCTATGTTCAGGCGCTCTCAAAATATAAGTGCTTAAAAATCTTTGCCTTAATTTAGGGGTAAACAATTTTCAATTTTAAAATACTAAATATTTATAGCATATGAATACAATATTTTCATGTAGACAGATCATTTTGTCCTTACTGTTACTGATGTCAAAATACTTTCAAATACTTTAGCATGCATACGTGACACCTGTTTAATTTATCATTGCATACTTGCGGGGATACATGATGAAATGTAAAAAAAAACGAATTTTCTTTTGCAAATTTCTGTATTGTTGCTTAGGAGGAAGAGTTAATGTATTGTTTTGATCAAAAATTTTATTTTTTCCGATTCTGGCTTATACGACACACCTTGCCTCCCCACCGACACTCAACACAAAGTATACTTATGTATAACAGAACTATTTTTTTTTGTCAGATCTCTTTCTACTTTTTATTGTTGTTTGTTTGTTGCAATAGTTTTTGCCTCTTTCTATGCTGTTTGTGTGTACTCATATGTAGTATATATTTGTGTGTGGGTATATTTGATTTGTTTTTCGTAGATGTATCAGGTTTGTAGTGTCTATGCCACATTTGCTTTATACATTTGATATTTCAGCAATACAATAAAAAAGAAAAAAAAAATTAAAAATTGTTTCATGTTGAATATGGATTTTTTTCCTATGTGAAACAGGCGGTATAAGGAAAAGAAAAGCATCTGACTTAATAAGGAGAAGTAACACTAATAGCTTTAAAATACCTATGAACTATTGTCTAATTTACGGAGCCATAACAATTACGGCAATAAATGGTGTTGCATCATCGCTCACGTAAGGTGATAATAAAGGCGACATAAAATTTTTAAAATTGTGTTGCATACCACAAGGAGACATTTTTAAATTTTGTCTATTTTAGGTGTCTTAAATTAAATTACATTTATAACAATTATAAGTTATTGCAATGCTACAAGAGCGTCCAGCACCTACTCTGAGAAATCTGTTGAGGGGAAGTCGCTGAAGAAATATTATTTTCGTATTTCGTTTAGTTGGAGTTGTCAGACTTGGGGATTGAACATAGCTACTAGACTATGGCGACTTTAGAAACGTCACACATATGATAACCCTTTCATTAGATCATATATCGAACGAAAAGCAGGCGTTCTGCAAACACGGAATTGCAGAAACCTTTATTAAATAATGCCCGACAAGTTTCAGTCCTACACAGTGCTCAGTTCGAACATATTAACTAAAATTCGAAATTCAGTCTGCGAAAAGTGTGTTGATCGCAGAGTTAGAGATCATAGTAATTTTTAAGAATTTTGTACAGATCTTGGCTTCTCCTAACCAAAGCTTTGTCAACAGACAATAGGTAATGAAAATAGACAGTAATACGTATGTTTTAAGTCATCTTTCAGCCTTCTTGTGTTTCGTTCGTTTTGCTTCATTTTATTTGTGAGCTTAATTTACAGACACAGTTAGTCATAACAATTTTTCAATCAGTATTACGACCTAATTTCTTGCACCACTTATGTTATGTGGAGGAACCTACAGTTTAAAGTCGACTCCGAACGTCAAATTTTTTGGGAAACTTTTCTTGGCAATTTTATTCACTCTCAGAGTTTTTGCTAGAAGTCTGCTGAGAGGAAGTCGCTGAAGAAATATTTGTTCATGTTTTGTTTTATTGGAGTTGTTTTGCCTGGGTCTAATGTCCGTGGCCTCATCTCCAATAATCAAACACACTACCTACTAGACTAGGACGACGTCTACAAATGTTTTAAATTACCTTTCCGTCTGATTATGTCTTCCCTTTGTTTCATTTTATTTTTCAGTTCAGTTTAGCCGATCTTATGATAAAAGGCTTAAGTTATATATGTCCTTACTAGAAATAGTGTTCTACTATTTCACTGGCCGTCTTGTGTTTTATGTTTGTTCTCTTAGTCACTGTAAGTGTAGAGATCAATTGATTATTTAGAAGTGCTCGAAGCTCTTAACCTTATTAAAACACCATGTTAGATTTTTCTAAATTCGAACTTGAACTCCTCGGATATGTAGGCAAAGTACCACGGTAAACAATTAACACCCTTTCAGTTACTAACAATATACATCATCTTACTGACAAAATTTTAACATGCATTTGCGTAAAATAATAACAAGACTTATGAAAAAAAAAAAAGAAAATCGAAATTCTTTAGGAAATAATTTCTTTTAAAAGCTGCCAGTTAAAGAAAATTATTAAGAAAAAAAATAAACAAATAATGCCCCTTCCATAATAACAAAAAAAACAAATAAAAAAAATAAAAATAACAGAAAATGTTCATCTGTTAACGACAGTCTGTTTAATTGAAAATCAATTGAACTTTTATGAGGCTTTTCCTGTATTTCTCTATACAGAGGGAATATAAAATAAAAAAATACGGAAAAAATGAAAAAAAAAATATTTTTTTGCAATAATGGAAGAAAAAAAGTATTTGAACATATATAAAGTAAAACTTTTTAATTTAACACATTGAAAATGGCTGGGGCGTATTATGTTTGAGTTATTTTTTCTTTTTACAGACTCATATACTTTTCTTTCTTTTCTTTTTTTGTTTTTGCTTTTTTTGTAACACACAATCAATAGATATTTTCTGTTTTTTTTTTCATATTTTTTTTAGTTCCAATTTACTCGTATTTTGTTGAATATTTTATTTTGTTTTTAGTCAGGCCACCATGCACCATCGCCACATGCCATACATACATACACACATACATACAACATGATTTTGCAACAGCATGTATAATAGCAGCACTAATAGCTATTTGCAAAAGCATAAATCAATTAAACGTGCTGCTGCTTGCTGCACTCTGACTCCCTCCAATACAATGACTATGAGACTACAATGACTGTAAACATAACTCACATATATTACTTGTTTCTAACGCATTGTATTTGGAAGTGGAGCCACAACATCATGGATGGTCGTAAAAAATCGAAGTTGAAGTGTTGATCCTTACAAACAAATATTGGAGTTTATATCAGGACATACACATACATACATAATTGGCCATTACAATCCTTCAGTCAGGATTACGGCCTAGCTTCTCACACCACTTCTGTTGTGTGTGTTAATTTTGTACATTAGTGGCGGGACCTACAGTTTTGAAGTAAACTCCGAAAGAGGGATTTTTGAGAAACTTTTCATTGCAATTTTGTTTTTCTCTCAGAAGTATATTTGAAAATAATAAAAAAAAAAACAAAAACAAAATGTTGTTTTGTCGAACAAATTCCGGCCATAATTCCCTACACAGGATACGTGTATTATTGTGGCAGTAAGTGATGTTGAAAAGTGTCAAAAGGAGAGATATTTCATAGGATGATTCGAATAATCTTAAAATGTCTAATAAATTTGAATTTTAAAAGCCTATGTATGTATGGTAAAAGGAAGATTAAGGAAATCTAATTGAATTTAAAAAAGAAGCTTCAGATTTACAAAAAAACATTAATTGATTTTATTTTAATTTTTTTTTTAAACAATTTTGTTTTACTTGAAAACACCCAAAAACAAAAAATAAAAAAATATGTTGAAAGGATTGCAGGCCATCAGTAAGCAACCAACCTACAGGTCTATGACATTTTACCGAAATGACGAAGATACACGATTTACAAATGTTGTCAAATACTCGTCACTTTGATATTTAAATTTATTTCTTATTGTTTTTAGATAACTGTCTATAGGTAGACCATAGAAAAATGAACACAGAGACCTGGATATAACGAAAACATACAAGTTAAGTACGCCAAACTACACTTTTTCTTGTCATAAAAAGCGGAAGGATATACTCGTAGATCATCCAGGTATGCATGAAGTAGTAAAGGAGGNGGTCGTATATGAGATGAACAATTTTTTACTGAATTTTGTCTCGAATGATATGACAAACAGCGCTCAGTTTTTAACACACTTCATAAAATGGTTCCTACTTTTTTTCCTGTAAAACAGTGCATTATATTACCAACAGGATTCGTTCTTCATCAGCACAAACCGTATAAGACGCACTCTTCCTGCCACATACAACGTATACATTGTCATATTCCTTAAGAAACAAAAGTGTTTAAAATATTTTTCAATTTAATATTGCCTAAAAACACACACACACACACCATAGAATGGGGTTAGCTGCTATAGTAAAAGGGAAATATTTTGTGGTGGAGGGTGATTGGAGATGTCGTATCCATATAGTTACTTTAAGTACGAAAGATATTTGCATGTTGACAAATTGTTTTTTTTTCTTTTTCTTTTTCTTCATGAAAGGAAAAATAAAAGAAAACAAAAACACGAAGAAAATGTAATAAAAAGAATTCTTTCTTGCCATTTCGTTTAGCTGTCATCCAATGTCTTAACATCAAATTGATGTATAAAAAATCAGATACTCCATATAATCCTGTTTGCTGTCAAAAAGTGCTCCGATTTTATTTGTAGGGATCATCAATATTCGATTATGATCTTGAAGCCGTTGTAGTCTAGTAGGTAGTGAGTTAGCTTATTGGAGTCAAAACTGGGTTTCAAATACTAACTTAGACATCTCGAAGAACTTGGAATATGAGATAATTTCTTTTTGGAGACTTTCTCCCAGCAGATTTCTAGCAAAAACTCTGAGAGCAAATAAAATTTCCATGAAAAAGTTCCTCAAAAAATCTGTTGTTCGTAGTCAACTTTAGATTGTAGATCCTACTAGTCATATATAATATTAACACACACCATATAAATAGTGTGAAGCTAGGCTCTAATCCTAACTGGAGGGTTGCAATACTACGAATTATTTATACATATGTCAGTGCTCCAATGTTGTTTGTAGGAATTAACACCATTGAACTTTAATTTTTTTTTACGACCAATACTAATGGGTTAGTGCCTCCACTAGCAATACATTGTGTTAGAACAAGGATAAGTCATACTGTAAGGGATTTGGAGACATGTGGAAGGAAGAGCATTTCATATACAGTATGTGCTGATGAAGAAAGAATCCAATCTACTGGAAAATCAACCACGTGTAGATATGTTTTACAGGAAAAACAAGTTAAAACCATGCAGTGTGCTAAAAGCTGACCGCTGTTTGTCATTTCATTCGAGGCAAATTTCGGTAGAAAATGTTCGTTTCATGCAAATATTGTCCTTAGGAACCCCTACTATTACTTCTTAATATTGCTATTACTTCTTACTATTACTTCCTTAATATCTGGATAATCTGTTTGTATGTTCATCCGTTTTNCCGTTTTTATGACAAGGTCAAGTGTGGTTTGACGTCCTCAACTATTGGCATGTAAGTTTTCGTTATAATTAGGACTCCGTGTATATTTTTCCGTGATCTTCCCATGGGTAGTCGTTTAATGAAGAGCATCTTCGTAACTCTATAAAGGTACTGGAAATCATCCAAATATTGCTCTGCTTTGAACACCCTATCTAGTGGCAAAGGAACATAAACCACATAACCTTTTTATATGACCCAATGTATTTGGCATACATATGTATGTATGTACATACATATACATATGTATGCATGCATGTAACATGCTTTCAATAATAGAAAATCTATAATATTTCGTTTTTGTTTTCGATAAATTTTGCCTCAACTAATGACAATCCATGTTGTTTTTCCCTGTTTCTTGGTTTTTGCCAATAATTTATGTTGGCTTTTCATTTTCATAGAAACTGTTTTTTCTTCCTTTCTTTTTTTTGGCAATCACGTAGACCTTCGTTACAAATGTTTTAAAAAAATTGTAATCTAAAGCAGGAAGCAATAGAAATCAAATGGAATCGTTCCTGGTTAAACCGATCGTAATTCCGTGGGGACCTTTTCTATCGCATCAAAAATTTGACGCCGTACGGCTTGTATGATTCATTTGCAAAGTACCTTTGTCTAGTGATTCACAGTGGGTATTTCGTTGTGTAAGTTTGTCTGCTCTTTTAATATTGTAAACCCCGAAACAATAGCAGTTAAATTATGCCCGATCCGGGCTATACTGTGGGTATGTTTATATTTCCATTCAAGGTCTACTAAATTTTTGGCGGTTTATCAAAAATACAGACACAGATTCTGGAACTACTTGTTGCCCACTTTCGATCTCCCTACCAGGACCTGCAGTTCAAAGTCGACTCTGAACCACAAGTTTTTGAGAAACTTTTTATAGCAATTTCATTTTACCCTCACACTTTTCGCCAGAAACTGCTAAGAGTTGATCGCCAAATGAAATATTTTTTCCATTTTCGAGAAATTTCTGAGCCGGGGGTTGAATTACGGGCTCTCGTCTAATAAGTCAACACGCTACTTACTAGACTCGAATCGAATTTACTTTTGATCACTTTTCCTTGATCCATTCAAACAATGTAGTTGAGAGAGGCAAAATTCTTTAAAAACTTTAAAAGATGCTCTGCTCAAAAGGCCAAAAATGTCTTTGTGCTGTGTAGCAAGACGAACAAGAACATACGCTGTCTACTTCGAAAAGCTTTTGCTACTCACAGTTGGAAAAGTTTTTCTATTTCATTTTTTTTTGGCAAACACACTCTACAGACATGCTGCATATAACTGCGACTGTTTCTTATTTTTAAACGGAAATGGATTGAAGTAAAAGGCCTAGTAAGTATGTAGATAGTATGTAATCCATATATTAGGCTTAAGTAAACGAACAACGACTGTCTTTTGAAAAATCTTTGCAATAAAACTTTCGGTCAATGGCATACGATTTTCATTCATTCTGATTGATCTTTTGTCTATAGACGTAGACACCATAGACCTATACATATATATATAAATGGATATGTATGTAAGCGCGATATACATACACACATACATACAATACAAGCAATATTAACAAAACGCCACAGTATGGCATGAATAACGATTTTTTTGTTTTGTTTCGTTTGTTTTTTCAAAACGTCACGATATTGATGAAAATTGTACGTGATAGGAAAAGCAACAAAAGAAAGAAAATAAAACAAAATATGCCAAACACTGCCTATCAATATGTTCTTTGGAACTTCGGTAATGAAAAAAAAAACTAGCAAAAATTCTTTAAAACCTGTAAAAGATTGACTCTGCTTCAAAAGGCCAAAACTGTCTTTGTGCTGTGTATCAAGACGAACAAGAAACATACCGCGTCTACTTGAAAAGCTTTTGTACTCACAGCTTGGAAGTTTTTCTTCATTTTTTTTGGCAACAACACACTCTACAGACATGCTGCATATAACTGCGACTGTTTCCTTATTTTTTTAACGGGAAATGGATTGAAGTAAAAGGCCTAGATGTATGTGTTAATTTTATCCCCTTATTTGCTCATGTATAACAGGTTAACAAACGATTTTGATTATAGATTCGTGCATAATCCTTTCGTCATTGGGTCGATGAGTGCCGATGTTTCCAAGTTTCAATTGGCGTGATGTGGGAAATTTTATTATGTGATGTATTCTATCAAATTGGCAAATTGTAGCACCGCCGAACCGGCTATAGTGATTTGGATATTTTAATTAAGCAAGTTGAAGACTTGATACTAGGTATAGTGGGTATTGTGTCCCTCGCCACGGTTGGTATATTTCGTTCTGGTCTATTCATATATTATTAGTATTCATTTTAAATAAGTTTTATTATTGTGTTGTATTGCCATTCTTGTTTTCTACATAAGTGTAATATTTGCATACCCACAAAAAGATCAAAGCTTCGGTAAGAGAGATGTAAATCGTTTATAAATCAGCCCAGATTTCCATGGGTTGATTTTTATAAGCTCCTTAAATGAATACTGCACAGGTGTTCTTTAAGTTTTAGTTCATTCAGGGTTTCACTTAAGCGTGAACCTTGGAATCAGTTTATCCCTTAAGAAGTTTTTGGCCGAATTTATCAAAGATAATGCTCTGACAACTTTATAACATATTCATATTTGTCGCGAAATTCCTTAGGTATAGAGAGCTTCATTTACTCCAAACAAATCGTTTAGAACTTTGGTAGCTACCCACCCTTCTTTATATGAGAGGGGAAATATAATCTGCTACTGTAGCCAGTAATAAGTCGAAACCTAATAAAAAACATAATCTAAATAATTGCCCCCCTTCCATACAATAGATATTGCCTTCAAATATATCTTTGTCTCACCAAGACGAGAGATATGTCGGAGTCAGTTTGATTATATGATATTTTACTGTATTCTCCCTTTGCCAAAAGATGTGCGCATTAAGGTTTTGAAATGTCCTGAGCCAGGGGTTGAATCACGGGCCCCTCTCGTATAATAGCAACCAGGCGCCGTATACCACATAGATACAGCGAAATTTTTACTTGGAATTGTACTAATATGGATCCCCCTGTGTTGCTATTCCAATTAACAAAAAATTGCGTTGTTGAGAGCCCAGAACGTACGAAAATCCCATATACTTGGAAATCCGAGTAGGTTGTGCAACTCTCTAGCATAAGGCTATCGTACCATTCCCCCGTTGGAAACTATTATTTATATGCGATTACCCAGTCGCATTAACCTGTAAGGTTGGCTGATATGTCAAATGTTACCTGTTTATGTTGGTGCCAAAAAATAAAGTGCGATCCGCCTGTGTCATATATTCTCTGCTTCGTAAATCGGGATTATCCAATTGTAACGAATTTAATCGGAATATTATTAAATATATATAATGAAGCTCCTACTTCAGGGTATCCCGATTCTGTCTTTGATAAACTCCTCCAAGTGTCTAGGTCTTTCTTAACTTTTTTGTCAAAAACTCTAAAAGTAAATAAAATTTCTATGAAAAATTTCTCAAAAATCAAACATTCGGAGTCGTCTTTAAGCAGTAACCCCACAATTTGGTTGGAGTGAGCAGCTGGATCGTTACCATACTTAAAAAGTTAGGTACGTAAGTAAGTTACAACGGTATTGAGCGACATCTCGAACATTATTATGATGGAGATCTATGAAGTTTCAAATATCTTTCTAAAACCCATCATCTACATTCTGCGGACTGGAAAATTGTGTTGACAATCCCCTGCCCATAAATATTATTCCGCTTCATGTGTAAAGCCCTCCATAGTTGAGGGAATTACAGGCTTTCTCTTCAGGAAAACTAATGCTTCTGCAGCGTAAATGTATACAGTAATGCAAGCATGTATTTGCTTTGAAAACATAAGTGCTTTTAGAAACAAACTGCCCATAAACACATTTGTACAGTTCCTCAGAGTCTTTTTTATCCTTTTTAAAAACATAAGGCTTTCAAGAAGTACTTTTTCCAACTGCTTATTTCATTCTTTGTTTGGCTTTCGTTTCGTTAATAAAGTTTGTTAAGCTAACCTGTGGATTAGGATCCTTTAGCAGGAAGATAAGAATGCAGCCACTCGTTGCCTAGAAATAATGTCTGTGAAAATGAATTGGGGATTTGTATAGTATGGTGTCAAGAGGGACTTTGCTTATTTATTCATACACAGTTTCAAGAGGAGGATAGTCATCTTCCTAATACCATATTTCCTAGGTCGGATTCCTGGATTTTTTTTTTATTTTTTATTCGTAAGCCACAAGCCACGTAATTGGACATTACAACCCTCTAGTCAGGATTACGGCAACAACTAATCTTGTGTGTGATCATGTCTACGTGCGTGGCTGCGACACTCCGAACCGACTGATCATTGAGAAAATTTTTATGGCAATTTATATTTGCCTCAGAGTTTTGCCAGAAATCTTTTTTCTCATATTACTGTTGGAGATGTCTGACATGGGTTGAACCATGGCCTAGTCTGATAATACGTCTAATACGTACACTACTTATAAAGTTACGGCGACTTTACAAGGCAAATAGTTTGGCCTTTTTGTAGGATTTGAAGCTAATTCTGACTAGAGCACAGCATCTCCTGTTCAACATTGTGGAACTGTGCTGTTATAGAAAAATTCTTACTACTGCAGTGTCTATTAGAGCATAACAGCACCAGGGTGAATTCATAAAAACGCTACTTATTATGAAGTTGCAGAGTAATATTGGCATCATTCCCGTCAGCATAGTCAGAAAGGAAAGTGAAGGTTTTCATCTAAAAAGTTTATTTTGCTTAAGCGGTATACACTTAAGCCATCCCCTCATACTGTAACCATACAAGTTCCTAAAACTTCTTCTAGGAATTATCAAATAAAATTTAAAAAAAAATTAATAATCAAGTGAGATTGAAATCGGAAGTAGGAAAAAGAGATACAAATTATTTCCTTCTTTATTTTACGACAGTCTTAGAATATATTCTGAAATTACTGGCTTGTTTTATCTGCACATGTTAGAAATGTAAAATCAACTTCAATGTCAAATTGGAACAGGCTTTATTAAAAACTTAAGGTTCTAAATATCACTGTACTTCTGTAGTAAATTTTCTTAAATTTTCATTCAAAAGAATTTAATTATAAATAAAAAACTTTTCTTATTAAATATTATCATCTCAAAAGAAAGCGAAAAGAATATTTATCATTTTTTAAATCCTCTATTGAAATGTCATCATCGTTTGTCTTAAAACAAAATCATTTTGATGTTTCTCTACAATTAAAGTTGACCTAAGATAATGACCACAAACAAACTTAAAAAGGAAAACACAAGAAAATAAAAGAAAACCCCAAAAAAAAATCTTATCATTTCTTAATAAAAAAGACCAGAAACTGAGAAGCAAAAACAAAAAAAAAATATTGGAAAAACCACAAAAGAAAAATGAAAAATGAAAAATTGAAAAAAAAAAAATGAAATCTCTTTCTACTTACAACACGTATTGAATGGCTATGACATTTAAGCTTTAAAACGAAAAAAAAATTAAAAACTAAAACAAAACCAAAGAAATTGCAATGAACAGAGAGAGAGATAGAGGGAGAGTAAGAAAGTAGGGAAACAGCTTTAAAGACAGTCACAAAATTTGCCAACAGTTTCCAACAGCATAGCCATTCATGACCATAAACGAGCCCTAAAGGATGTTCAAAACAGAAGAACAAACGGAATGAAAAAAATAAAAAAAATAAAAAACAAAATAAAGAAAAATAATGGAAAAACTAACAAATAAAGATGGGAGAAAGAAAAAAAAATTAAAATTATATACCGATTTCAAGCAAACTAAGAAGAAAGAAAAGAAAAAAAAACATGAAAAAAGTAAACGAGAAGCATCTCAACTAAGATTTGAAAAAGTTGTCTGTTTGCTTTTCAAATGGTCAAAATGTACCAACAAAATATTGGCCATTGGCTTTATGTATTCATGCCACAACATAAAACATACAAAAATTCTCTGTGATTTTTTTTGTTTGTTTTTTTTTTCACAAAATAATTTCAGAACTAAAAAATGATGCAAAAAAAATTAAAAAAAAAACAGAAAGAAACTTGTTTTCTTTTAAGATAAAAACCGTACAAACACACACATACAAACGTTAATATGCTTTTGCGATTTGCTTTAGTTTCTGTTTTAGCCAGATTTATGTTTTCCTGCTTGATGCTTGTCTGCCAGCCTGCATGCATGCTTGCTTGCTGGCTTGCCTGACTATGGTCAGGATAGAAGTTATTGCAAAAGCTTCTTACAAAAGTAAAAACCAACGAAAAACTAACCAAAGTTGCTGCAACACGCAAATATTTTTGTTTTCTTCTTATTATTATTATATGTTCGTATGTATGTCTGTATGTTTGTATGTAAAGTTTCTTTTTTTTTGAATTTATTTGTATCTCTGTTTATATTGTCAATGTTTTGCTTATATCGGTATACCAAGAGGGACACTAAGATGTCGTTCCTTGACTTTGTCATATTGTGTGTGTGTGTGTCTCTGTTTGCATTCTTCTGTTTCGGTTTCTTTACATTCTTTGGCTTCTTCCTTTAGTGTTGTTTTAAATTTCTTCTTCTGCTGCAAAATGATATGCATTTAATGAACATTTTAAAGTTGCAACTGAAACCAAAATTATATAACCAAACGCTATTCTTAAGTCACGAAAAAAAAAGGACGCTATCTTTAAGAGAGCAAAAAAAAAGAGATTGGCTTTGATTTTCTCTGCCCACTATTAGCTGCACATCAGTAACTATATAAACGGCCAATTGCAAATCGTCTAATAGCTTTAAACTGCAGTACATAAGTCATACAAAAGAGAAATTTGTTTAAAAAAATATGGTGACCTTATATTTGATGACATGGTGTAGCTGCTAAAATGCTTGGCTACAAATCTAGACATATGGTTGTGTTTCTTTCCCTTAAAGAACTCATGCAAAAACCCACGGCTCTGCCAGAAAACATACCCAAAATAACATTTTTGGAAAGTCAAAAAACGTCATCTCTAGGGAAACAGTATGACTTAATTCAAGCATTAAACATATTTTAACAGCGAACTTGCAATGGCAACCCTATTATTCTAGAATTTGTTACAGTAAACCTGCAAAGCCGAATTAGAATACATACGTAAAATATATATTTGCTTACTTAATCGAATATAACAACCACAATCGCATATAACAACCCTTCAGCTAGGATTAAAACCTAGCTTCACTCGCCACCATATATTATGTGTGTTAATGAATAAATTTTGAGAAACTTTTCAAAGCAATTTTATTTATTTTCAAAGTTTTTGCCAGAAGATTGTAAAAGACACTGGCTGCTGTTTGGACCATCAGTTATCGCATAATAATAAGCCAACAGTGGACTACGGTGACTTCATATTCAAAAAAATCTACACTTCAGGAAACAAGTATTGGGCTTGAGGAGCCAACCCTCCAATTTATCTAGAGGTGGCTCTGCCTAATCTATGTTAAGAGTGTTTCAGTAGAGTACTTTTTAAATTTGCAATTGTGAAAAATTCTCCATTAATCGCAAACGCGAAAGTACGGCTTATGTCTTAACCAATTGAAAAGTGCGAAAAAAACTAGATTGGTTATGGGCATTAAAATGCCTGTGCCTCAATGTACTGGTTGGACTCTAGAAAGTGTAAGTGAAAGTGAAAGTGTCGTTGAAAAATTTCGCAAAGTATTCCTATGCAGCGAATTTGGGCAACGGACGTCCACTTTCATGAGGAGAAAATTCAACATACTCAGGAGATCAAAGCAGCATTCCATGGAAAACATGGATAATGTTTCCATGTGAATGACGAAGGGAATACACAACATTGTCATATGCATTCCATGAGAAACAAATGTACCCTCAACGAGCAGCTTTCTGGTGTGTATTATGATCAGGCGACATAATTCAGTTCTGCTTTTTTCAAGATGAGGCCGAAAATGCAGTGACTGAACTAAACGGCATACATTACAGGAAAGTGATAACAAAGTTTGTGTAGACCCGGACCTAAAACTGATCACCCAGGTCTTATGAAAAAAAGAGTTGTTTGGATATAACTACGGGAATTTTTCTGTGACTGCAATTTTACCTTACCTAACCCAACTTAGATATTTTCTTCATTTTAAATTTGAATATTAATAGTTTAGAGAGCCGTCCATTCAGTGATAAATGTTTTATCCTTAAGTAATTGCTGTTTTGGTACTCTTTTTTTAATCATTTTTTTAGGACATTTAAAAACATGTTAGTTTCGGTATCTTTCTTTAGAGTGAGTTCCTTTTCGTTAGTCGTTTGCTTTGTTGTTTTATATTTATTTTTTCTTTTTCGTTATATCAAACTACGAACAATTTTCAGTTTAATGGCTTAAAGACAAGTCTGCAGTTTTATTTAGTGGCTTAAAACAGAAAACAAACAAACAAACGAACAGACCAACAAACGAAGAGGAAAAAAATGTGAATGAAGAATGAATGTCTTAAAGAATGTCTGCTTATTTAACTGTCTCTTAGACTATAAGACTGATGGTCAATAGCAAAAGGCTAATGCCAGAGTCTTTTACGTGACTTTTGTAGTTTTTGAAAGAAAAAAACCAAAAGCTTTACTACTTTGGTTGCATTTGCTTTGCCATACAAGAAATAAAACCTTTCAAGTGCTTGTGTGCGGACGTTATCCGTTTCTTGTATTCTTTTTTGCTGTTGTTTGCTGCTGCATAAAGCTTAAAAGAAGCGAATGTTTTTAAGAGTTTTTAATGTTAATTAATGTTGATGGAAAAGAATTTTAAAAGAAAATTCTTGCAATTTTTTTTTAAGATTTTAAGAGGGAGTTGAATAAAAAGAAGATAGAAAAAGAAAAAAAATTTTTTGAAATTTTTTTGGTGCGGTTTTCTTCTTGTTTTCGTTTTTTTTTTCATTTCATTTATCATATCGATAAGTAAACTCCTTGAAATGTGTCAAAATACTTATTTTTGTATTGGCAATAGTTAAATGTTATTGTTATTGTTGTTTTTATTGCATAGTTTTGTTATTATTTTTCATTTCATTTCATTTTAGCTGACATTTACTACAGCAACAGCAACAGCAACAGCATCAGCATCAGCATCAGTTTTACACTTTTGATAGGTAAGGGTGGAGAGAGCTCATATTTTTTTTTTTAAAACAAAACAAAAAATAGGGGAAGGTGGGGGGAAGGTTGTGGAGAAAATTCATTTTTTCATAAGTTAAATGTACAATCATAAAAATGTTTTTCAACTCTATAACATCGTCTATAAACATTATAAAACAGCATGGCTGCTGCTGTTGTTATTATGACTGAATGGTTGGGATGATACTACTACTGTTGCCTGTTTACTATCTCAGATGTTGCATTACACTGAGTAGCGCATACAATAATTTTCTTTCTTTCTTTGTTTTGTTTTGTTTTGTTTTGTTTTGTTTTCTGTACACCGTGGCAGCAGCATTAATATTGGAAAATTACGAGAGTGTAAAAAAGTTATCAGTGGCAAAAATTTCATATTGCTTGCTTGCTAGCATGCTTCAAGTGCCTGTACGGTATGTCTGTTCGCCCGTAAGTTGTTCTGTCCATTTGTTGCAACTGTCAATATTCATTGTAATGTTATGTACACTATCTGCAATTGTTGTAGCTGCTTTTTTTGTTTTTTGTTGCTTTTGGCACGTTTTGCTTAAATTTTTTCCACTATTTTACTATGACTGTTGCAACTATGATTGGTATATGCTTGGTGCTAGTGTTGGGGGGGCCTACTGTTGCCATTCATAGCTGTTGGTGCTGGTGGTGTTGCTTCACAGTAGCTGTTTTACTTATTTTACTGCCACAACTACTGTATTGATAGTTTTATTGTTTTTTGTTTTCATTTTTTATTATTTTCATACATGTTGATGCTCCCAGTTGATTTCGTTTGTATTTCTTTTTCATTCTTTAGTTTTTCTTCTTATTTTTGTTTTTACATTCAAACTATTTAATTTTATGCAGCAGTTTACTAAACTGTCATTCACTTTATGTTTCCCTTTTTTCCCCTTTTTTCTTAAAATTTATTCTTTTTTTTTTCTGTCGATTGTGTATTGCTTTTAGATGTCAATGTCTTGTTTTGTTTTAAATATTTTGTTATTTCTTTACGAGTTCTTTTTTGTTTTTTCTTAATTTTCTTTTGCTTTTTTGTAGGGTTTTATACAAAAACAAGTTCATTTTGCCAATAAAAAAGACTTTCAAAGATTCCTGTGTTTATTAGAAATCTACAGCAAAAAAATGGGGAAAAAATTGAAAATTGTAAACTAGTGACTGCCAATGAAATAAGGCAACCGACAATGACTGCTAAAAACATAAACTACAAAACAAAATATTTTCTTTTAATTTTAAATTTTTTTCTTTTAGTTCACGAAATAACAATTTTTTCAGTAGGACATCAAGACATCTCTGACGTCTTTTTATTTCTAATTTTCTTACTTCACTACTTAAGTGACTAAAAACCTTATGGTCATATGTCCAAAAGATCACTCTATTACTTAAAAGCAAAACAGTCCACTCCCGGGCTACACTACAAGCACCTTCTAGATACTAGGGCATTTAGGAAAATGCTGATTTTTCTATTAGTCACTGATAAGAAAACACTCACTTAACTTTCATACTTACTTGATCATTTAAACTTTTCTAGTCAGGATCACAATCTAGCTCCTCATACCACACCTACAGTCAGCTCGAAATTGACAGTATTATTTAAGGAACCTTTTCAAGGAATTTTATTTACCTCTCAGAGTTTTGAGATTATTCGTAGCCGACAAATTTCTTGGATACCTAAATTCCATCTGTTTGCCTTTTATATACACATACATAATTGAGGCATTAGATCCTTAATGTTAGGATTACAACCTAGCTTCTCCATTATTTTGCTTGTATGTTGTTCATTTTATACGATGAGTGGCCAGGAAACCTCAGTCCGCAATCGACTCATAGATTACGAACGTTAGGATTTTTGATGGATTTTCTTCATGCAAATTTTATTTTATTCTGAGTTTTAGTCGACAATCTGCTGAGAGGAAGTTGCTGTAGAATACGTTTTCATATTTCTATTTGTTAATGATGTCTGGCTGGCTTATTGAACCGAGGTTTCACTTCAACAAGCCAACTCACTTTCTACTATGACTACAGTGATACATCGGATGTTTTTATGTCCATTTCAACATGTATTGTTGAGAAAAAAATTCTGAAACGAATGGAAGACTGTTGTTACGCTACTAACATCTGTTGTCTTCAATCAGCATATGTTAACTGGCTCTTGTCAAAAGATGTCGGCGTGGAACAGGACTAAGCGTATTTGAGTAAAATGTTTAAAAAAGTGGATTCGGTATTAAAAATCCATGAATTAGGCTAAGATTGTTCCCTAAGCTAGCCTGAGTGATCATTTCTCATTTCCAACTAAAGAAAATGGCTCGGCGAAAGGGATATGACGTCACTGATACAGTCGTGTCATTAAAATCTTACTTTTTGGGTAGAATAAAAAAAAAATTGGACAAGGATCTTTGTTGGAAACTAAATGACTTTTTATACAAAAACCTGTGTTTCATTCCAAATTTCAAGCTAGAAAATATTGCCTGTAAAGAAATTTTATTGCAAGGAATTTAAAAAAAAAATCGGTAAAAATGATGTGTAAATATCTTCAGGACTTAAGAAGCAAGTTTAAATTTTAATTAAAAATCCAACATTTCTTTAATACAATTTTCTTGAAACCCTTTCCCTTAAAACCCTTTCCGTTGAAACCATTTCCCTTAAAACTCTTTTCATTCCTACCATAAAGCATATTTGCATGACTAATGCCGATTCTATCTAAAGGCACTACTGACGTAACACTTGTTTTGCATACAAAATTATTTAAAACAATTCATTTAAATTGGTTCCAGCCTATTAAGTTCGCTTTGACATTTAACTGTGATGTCATTACTTCCTTTACAACAATAATAAACGTTTGTCTTTGTGTCTTTATAGCGGGAATATTATTCATTTTCTCCCCTTTTTCTTTATACTCTATCTTATGCTAATAATTGTTACTTGAACTTGAATTAACGAAAAATTTCCGGTGTATAGTTTTATATTTCTATGCAACATGACATGATATGCCAGTTAAATCGTCAAACATTTCAACTCATCAATTCAACATCAACAATTGTTGCTGCACCCTCTTCTAAATAAACGGTGTTGGTTGACTGTCGCCAGTGACCCTTAATGCCTGTGCAAATGGTTGCTTCTTTTTCAACGCTTGCAACGTTGCTGTTGAAGTTGCTTGAGACAGCTTAGCCAACGGTCATCTCTCTCTGTGTGTTAATTTGGCTACATGAAAGCCCTCGTCTTTTAATGTGCTATTTCCGTTATATGTGCACATGTTTCTGTAAAGTGCTCTTTTCACTTCATGTTTGTTTTCCTTTTTTTCTTCGTGGGTTTTTTTTGTTTCTTTCAAACTGTAATTAAAGACAAATTTCGCAAAAAATTTCTTAAGGATTCTTGTTGTCTTTTGGAATGTTATATTTCGGTGGAAGGTGTTGTAAGTAAAAGTGTGAAATATCATGTGCAACATGTGCTGCATTCCGGAAATTAAAGGGAATTCTTTTATTGGCTTTTGAAAACTTTAGGAATTTTTTCCCTTTTTTTTTGATAAATTTGATTAAAAATTTAATTGGGAGAATACTAAAGTTAAACTCAATTAAAAATTTAATTGAACACTTGTAGTTTAACGAAGTTATTATTTAAAATATATTTGTTGGAGCTTTAATGTCACTGATAGTATCAGAATACTAAGGGGCTAAGGCTCATTTCAAAACTTGAGCCAAGCGTAACGTTGGTAAGAGAAGATCTGAAGTATGCATCAAACTGTGTAGAAATAACCTGAGGTTGGTAATACATATTCAGAACAGAGGTTAGCTTGAGTCCAGCATATAGATTCTGAGTCGTTGAGAATGAATTTTAAAACTTAAGACACTTCAAAATCATTTTTAACAATCCATCTATGAGATCAACTGAGTCTTCAAAGAGCTGGTATCAGTTATTAGGTTGAAGTAATGCCTTTGATTATCAAAACTCACTTGAGTACGCATAACGGCCCGGTGTGATGCCACTATAAGTGCAGTCAGTCCTTGTACTGACTGAATTCCATCTAATTAATGAAAAAAATTGGCCTGCGCTAGGGCTGCACATTAAAAGTACCACCATCCTATGCTCGATAACCAACCAGAAAGCTTAATAAATGAAACTATATCCTTGATATCAATAACTCCTAACAAGGAATGGAGAACCAAATAACGAATATCTGCACCTCGTTAAAGGTGGTCATTGTTAAATAAAGTGGGTAACAGTATCCTCTTGTACAGCAGATATACACCCACGGCAGAAGTCGTTAAATGGCAGCTGCAGTCTTTCTACGTGTCTTCCCAAAACACATTGACCTGTAAGCCACTGTGTTCGTTATGCCACTACGATCAAGTTTGAGTAATTGGTTGATTCACCTTCTATCTATCGATGGTCAACTGAGTATGGTAGTGGAGCAAGATTCTTCATTGACTGGGATAGGTTGGCATCTCGAAAGAATTTCCACTCAATGGCCAATTTAACTGTGGTACTTCAGACAACAAAAAGCCAACAAATATCAGCCTTTGGTACGTTTTAAAAGTAACGAAAACCCAAAGATCTTTATATCTAGACAACGATAGTTAACCAGCTGCAGTTCACTTGTTTCGCTGGAAAAACTTGTTTAAAGAAACAGAACTGAAGTAAGGAAAAGAAGTTATAAGAAGATAAGGGAAACCCTTTAAAAAAAAGCAGCGAATAAAGAATTCATGATTATAACAATAACAACAACTAAAGATGGGTTTACTTAAGTAAGATGTAGAGAGTAATCAGTATCTCATCCAAAATCCATATTATCTTTGGAATTTTGAATTTGGTTTCGTCAAACGAAAGCTCTTTACACATACATACATAATTGATCATTACAATCCTTTAGTCAGGATTACGACCTACTTTCTCACATCACTTATACTGTGTGTGAAAAATTTTTGTACATGAGTTGAGGCAGTTTGATGTCGACTTCGTAGGACAAATATTTAAGAAACTTTTCATGGCAAATTTAAGTTTTCAAAGAAATATTCTTTCATATTGCCTTGGACTCTGGTGGTTGTCTGGATTTCAAGATTTCATTTTGTTGGAAATGACTGATCTAGCCAAGGCCTAAAGGCCTACCTGCCATAAATTAAAGTTTACATGTGATAGTTCTTAAATACGCATGTGATCATTCAATTTTTATGAAATTTGTGTTCCAAGTTGTTTTTAATTTATTTTTTTAGATTATCCAATAAAACTTCTATATAACTTATCATTGTCATTCCAAACCATAAAATATACAGACACACATAAACTATATAGTTATGACCAGAAAAATAAAATAAAAAAAACAAGACATATAACAACTATGAAAAGAAGAATATGCTATGAATGACCAACAAAACTAGAAAACCAATAACTAAATATACTTAAAGGAATATACAATATTTATCATATTACAATATCATAAGAAAACAAGATCCCACACCCAAATACAACGACAACCAAGCACAGAGACCATCACGCAAAACAAAACCCTCATATCATCTACGAAGACACCATCCATACACAAAAACGTAAACAGCAAACAACGCACCAAATCACACACAACAAAATTAAAACATACAAATGATATTAAACATATTGATGAGCCAAAACAAAGCCAGGAAAGCAAGAAAAAACAAGAAACAATGGATAATTAAATTTATATACACAACACAACACGCACACATAACCACACGACCAGAAAAGAGCAACGAAACCATACATCAAACAAAAACAACAACGTAAAGACATAACAAACCACTTGATGAAAGCAAAGGAGAAAAAAAAACTGCTGAATATGATATAAAACTTCATAAAAAAGGATTGTTTTCTTCATAAATAAAACAAAAAGGATCTCCTTTAAAATTATTGTGTATTTTTTTTCTTTTTTTTTTTTTGTTTTACTTCCACATCTTACAGGACTTTCTTGGAAAACATGAATTTATAGACA
The DNA here is from genome assembly GCA_005959815.1 of Sarcophaga bullata. NCBI lineage: Eukaryota > Metazoa > Arthropoda > Insecta > Diptera > Sarcophagidae > Sarcophaga > Sarcophaga bullata. Next base: position 78,284 of record QOCX01000267.1, read on the forward strand.
ACAAACAATATATGAGAGTGTATCTCCTTTTTCCTTTGTTTTTTTTTTTGTTTTTGTTTTTAAAACAGCTGGGAATATGAAATGGAAACTCAACAACTCATAAAATTCCCAAAAAAGGGTTAAAATCCTAAAGGAGCCAAAAATATGTCTGAAAAACACACACAGTGAGAGAGAGAGAGAGAGACCAAGAGAAATAGAAGATATAACATATGCCAATAATTTAAGTTCACTAACACCGAGAAACCCATTTATATACTGTGTTATTTGGAACACGTTATACACACAAATTCATATTTAAAAATTCTCCCCAAAAAAAAAAGGAAAGAGAAAAAAAGAAAAAAAATTGGAGCGAATGTGTAGGCGCTGATGTTTACCAAAAAAAAGGGTTCTTTAACCCGTATATGTAAACGTAGAGGTGGTCTTTTTCTACACACATACACAAGCATACATACATACATATGTGTGTGTGTGTATGTGAAAATATATAATTTTACTTCTATTTTATTATGGCGTTGTTTGCATTTTGTTGGTAAACATTTCAGTTTTTATTTCTTTCACTTCTCCTACACGGTTTATTTGTTATTCGTTTTATTTCACATTTTCTACTATTCCTTTCTTGTTGTTTTTTTTCTTTCTCTTATTGGAAAAGCTCAAACCTGTAAAAAAATCATTTACCCAAAAAAAAAAAAAAAAAGCATTATCTCTCATACATCCGTAGTAAACAATCCAAGTGGGTGGGTTGGTGGATGATTTGAAGATTTCGGAGAATTCTTGAATTTTCTTTGAAACTAAAAAATTCAAAAGATTTCTGCTATGATTTCTAGTTTTAACAGAGAATTGTTACTTACGACAACAATAATGCAAGAAGAATGAGAAAAGTAATAGCAGTTATTAGCCGCCAGTAACTTGTTATCAACATATTTGTAAATAATCCTTACAAGGAAATGTTTTACTTAAGAAATCCTGCTGCAATATCTGCTGCGACAAACATGCAGTTGCCATAGATTGTCGATGCTGCAAAGAGGGGACACTGTATTTAAAACTGCTTAGATTTGAATTACGTTTTAGTTATGGGTATAGGTGTAGTATATGCTCTACGTTGGAGCAATTCAGCACAGTAATTTCTTCTGAGAGAGTTCACATTCAAAAGGTCTGTAAAGGATACATTGGGTCTTCTTTTAAGTGCTCCCTACCCACAAGTTAGAAAACACAATAAGTGTTTGAGGTGTAATCGAAATTTCTTATTCTCTTGAGAGGTCAGTGTTAGTCACGGCTATTCTGGATCCAGCGCAACCTAAGTATCCAATTTTCCATGATTCACTAGGCATCATATCCGCGTAATTTTAACTTTGAGGCCTACTGTGTTATGTGGCTTATTCGCACACATGTACGACTTAAGAAAGCACCACAAGAAAAAGTCTAACGGGGTCCAATCACACAATCCCGGCGGCCTGTTTATATCATCTCACGTGAGATAAATCGTGTTCTCAAATCTCTCGTGTAGAGTAGTCATTCAACTCAGGCTAAAAGAAGTGTCCGCCATTGACAGAGGTAGACTGCCCATTATCATTCTCGAAAAATTAAAATCGACATCAAACGTTAACTTATTCGGTGTACATTGGACGCTCTTGGATATTATGTGAGTGGATTTGTAGCGTCACAAACTCGACAGTTTTGTTTCTTTTTTTTTTAAAAAAGATGCTCGTATCTTCAGCCACGAACATGTAGATTAGTTTTGAACCTGTTTACCTTCTTGGAGATTGGAAAGACATGTGCCGGCATATTACCTACGAATAGGGTGTCTAGGAAAGGAATAATTCTACATTACATTCATACATATATAATTAATTGGTCATTAAAACTCTTCACAGCACTTATATTGTCTGTATTCATTTTATACATGAGTGGCGGGACCTATGACTTTGAACGACAAATTTTTCTCAGAGTTTTTGTCAGAAATCTGTTGAAAGGAAGTCACGGAAGATATATTTATTCAAAGATCGTTTTATTGGAGATGTTCGGCCTGGTGTTTGATCCATGACCCCAATTCCAATAATACAACACACTACCTACTAGACTAAGTCGACTTATTTCTACATTACCTTATGCAATGAACTGTGTTGCCGACCAAGAAAGCATATGCTATACTAGGAAGACAAGATCTGCAGCAAATTAAGGGGCAAAGATTTCAGTACTGTATCGACAGAATAGTAAAACGAGGATAAAGATATCTATTCCAATAATCTCTACTGGAATGATTCTAATTATTCATGGTGGATGTGTGAAAAACTTGTTTTTTTTTTTTACTTTGCTCATGCAACTGTCATTTGCAGTCTCTTTGCTAATAAAAATAAGAAGAAGAAGAAGAAGAAGAAGAAGAAGAAGAATTCTTTCACATCAATTATTTGTTCCCATTTATTGAAATGTAATAAAAAAAGAAATGAAAGAAACAAATCAAATCAAATCAAATCTTTGTCAAAGACTAACAATATTTCCTAATAAACTACAAATCGCAATCAAAATATTGTTAAAAAGGAAGAAGATGCACTGGAAAAACTCTGAAACGAAAGATATGAAATCAAACTTTAGCAGTCAACGAAAACAAGAAAAAACAAGGAAAGAAAATAGAGGCCAATCTATGCCAGGTTAAGAGGTCATTTATACGCTGTAGTTTAGCAGTGGTAAATAAATTGTGTTCAGAACATCAAAGCCATGTTGGAATATATTTTCTTGAGTTTTTCTTTAAGGTTTTTCTTAATATTTTTTTTAATTTCTTCTTGTTTTTTTTTCTATTTTTTTCTTACAAATCAACATAACTAAGTAAAAAGTTTTCTTTTCTTTTTTCGGGGTACAAAAGAGGGCGTAGGAATTTGAGAGTGAAGAAGAAAACAAAGTTTTTCTGGCAAAATTGCCTGTGGTTCTCTCATATTGCAAAAAAAAAAAAACAAAATGTTGAAAAACAAAACTACTAAACTATTCGTTTTTTGTTGTTTTTTTTTTTTTTTTTTGGTACTTTTTTCGTACTATTTTACTAAATTTCATTCAACTCTTAATATACAAATACCCTACACATTATATTTACTAGAATGTTGTTGTTGTTGTTGTTTTTGCTGTTGGTGCTGGTGGTGTTGGCATTGGCTTCACACAACCCCTGGGTAAAAAGGGGAACAATTTGTAAATAACAGAAGTTGATTTTCCGTTTTACATCTTTAGCTTTGTGGATGTGTCAGTAAATTTTCAAGTTATTTAGGGAGGATTTAGTTGAGTTTGTTTTTCCTTTTTTCTTCCATGGTATCCTTGTGTTCCAGTTACAAAGGAAACATGCATGATACTGAATTGGAACAACAACAAAAAAAAATCCGGTTCCCTTTAGCTTCTAGACATGATGGTTTTTAATATATAAAATGTACAATTATATACTGATATATACAGGAGTACATATATATACGATAAATGTGGGAGATAGAAAATGGGAAGAGGGAGGAGCAGGATTTTTTCGTCAAAGAATCTAACAAACTAAAAAAGTTTACTTAAGCTAAAGTTTATTTAGAAGGATGTTTTAAATTTTTTTTCTTCTTCTTCTTCTTATTCTCCTAAAAGTTCGTTATTCGTTTTCTATATAAACTGGGTCATTAGGCATGCATCACTCATGGCAAAATAAAAAAAAATTTTTTTATCTTTTTTTCACAGCAGTGTTGTTGTATTATAATTCATAAAATAATTTAAAGCAGCAGTTATTCAAAATATGTTTTGTACACAGTGCAACAAAAATTTAAAGACAATTTTCAAAAATATTGATTAAAAAGTGCGTTTTATGATCATGTAGACAAAAAGTACTTCATGGTACTTTTTAGTTATTTCTGCAGATATTTTTCTGTATCTAAAATTTTGAAAACCTTACACTATGCATCGAAAATATATTAAAATCATGCATAAAAATTGTATGAAACAGAATTTGAAAATAGAAGAACTGTATTATTCAGTAAAAGTACTTTTTTTTTGGTACTTTTTTTATTGCAAAAAAACCAGTGTTCAAAATATTTATGTAAAGCAATAGCAAGCAATATCTGCTTATTTGTAGGTCTAACATAATTTTGAGGTTTTAACAAATAAAATATATCCTATCTAGTCCCTGAGACCTACTGTATAGCAACGCTTACTAGTATTCAGAATTTAATGATAGAATAATGACTGCTTGGAATACTAGAATGTACGGAATGAAGAAAACAATTAGCTTCGTCAACTATATCTCTGATCCCAAGTGATGTCCGAGCGTAAGGAAACCTGTTATGGAATCCTTGATATCATGGCTATCTAGCTCACTAGGTGCATTTTGATCCGATTTAGCCACATTTAAAGAGCACTTTTTTTGTTCCTTTTGAAGAAAACAAGAAGTTAAATCGCCTATATCTCCGATGCCAAGTAATGGCCGACCTTAAAGACATTTTTTTTTATTCCGTGATACCATGCAGCAAGCCCCATTTTTGCACAATATCGATCATGATCCTTAGACTATTTTAACAAAGTGAATGTTTCTCAAATTCTTCACTCGCATAAGCCAAAGCAATGCTTAAGTTTAAGTTCGGTTGAAGGAGAAAAAATACTTGTCATAATTTTTGAATTTCAAGCGTTAAATAGGTCCTATGTTCCTACATCTGTAACTACCATTAACGCCTCAGTTAGGACAACATCAAAAACGAACGTTGTAGATCGGGCAATTCACTTCTTAAGAGAGAGTAGCAACAGACTTTTTCAACATTAAACTCAAATTCTTTTGTTGACAGTACGCATTAATGGCAGGCAGTGGTAGGTTTCACCAATATTCTCCCAGGAATGACAATAACAATTTACAGTAAAAATTAAAGATATGTAGGTAGAAGATAGATGAGATAAGATAACTATTCTGTTATACAATCTCTGTCAAACTAGCTTGAGTATTTTGTATGAACCATCAATCAAGTGGTGAACTGTGGAGATTCGAACTTATCTTTGCTCCAGTCATGCCAGTTAATACATGCTTATATTTCCTTATTTGCTTATATTTCCTTTGTTTAAAATTATAATCTGCTTGAAAAATCGTATGTTTTTGTTATTTTTCAGCATTGTTTCACTTGATGGTAATACGATCAATTAAATTTGTTGGGCTTAATTCATGTGACAATCAAACAACATTAAACTTCTTTGAACAACTAGTGTTTTGAAATGATTGGAAGTTTTACTCTGCCATTATCTGATAGTTAGTGTGTTAGTTTTGCTATATACAAAATTGATCATTACAACCCTTTAGTCAGGTGTACGACTTAGCTTCTCAACTTTGTTGCACAACGTATAAATTGTCTTCAAACTTTTAAGTGAGTGGCCTGTCAGTCTGAAAGCAAAATCGAGCAAACCGCTCGTAGTTCCGGTAGACAGCCTTCCAGCCTTCGAAACATAAACTTTATAAATGTTTGCTTACATTTTTGCAACACTTGGTTTAACAAAGCTGATGAATTAATGAGCTCATCCTTACCATTGACACAATAAAATGGATTTTGCCAGCTTAGAAGTTATCAACGTCAGCCAGGAAGAAAAATTAGTGGATACTGCTTATGAAAGCTAAGATTGAGTTTTTTGTGTAAACTGTGTTGGTGGTTATTCATCTCTGAAGGAAGTCCTTGCATTTTCAATATGACATTTACATTTTTTGCAATTTTTGCAAGCAATTTTCCATCATAGTATGAAAAAATTTGTGTTGCCTTCCAAAGATACAAAAAAATTTGATTTTGTTTAAAACTTATTAAGGATACGTGCCAGAAATTTCAGGACGATTTTTTTAAATTTTATTTATTTGAAAACATTTTTATTATTTACCTTAAGCTAGGATTGCTTCTTCATCCTTTTCATCATTCATTGATTTTTTTGGCACATAATGTGCCTCTAATTTATTATAAAACCTTTTCATGTGATTATTTTTAACAAATTGACCGGAAATCTATGGAAAGAAATAAATAAACAAACAAACAAACAAATATCAACACATTTAATAAATGAGCAATAAAATTATTTTTTAACCTTTCTTAGACAGGCATTCAAAGAAAAAGGTCAATTTTTTTTTTGGTTTTGGCCACAAAAACCATAAACACAAAATACAACAACAAAAAATAATAATAAACACATTTTTTTTCAATTTGTCAAAAAGGACTCAATCAAGTGACACATTTTTAAAGGCAAGCAAATAAAACTACTTGAACAAATAAAAAAAAAAAATTCAAGGAAAATGAAAATTATCCAACAAAATATTCATGAAATATTTACAAAAAAATATTTTTTTTCTTTAATTTTTTCAATGAATTTTAAAATCATAAAAAAAAATTTAACATTTTAATTAACTCGTGTCTTATAGTTTTTGGCTTAAAAACAGAAACTCTTTGGAAAACCTCAAGTTGAAAACTTTAAGAAAATTCTGAACGAATTTGAGTTGGTAAAACGAACTGTGGCTCTTATTTTGTTTCTTGTGCCAGTATAATGAGAGTGAGGGAAAATTTGGGGAAAAAAAACCACAATTAACAGGAGTACTTGAATATTTTCTTAATAGAGCAGGAACTAGAGAGGTTGAAAGGAAAAGTTTTTCCCAAATAGAATCTTTTGCTAACAGGAAAACTAAAATAAGAAAATAAAAGAACAAAAAAGGAGAACAAAAACTAAAAACAAATGAGAGGATTTATATCTGGAGCTTTAAAGACACACACATAAAACTTAAACAATTTTCTTATGAAAGTTTCAGTTGGAAAAACGAAATAGAATCTTGTGCTTGTGTGTGTGTGTGTGTGTGTGTGTGTTCTCTTTTTTAATAACAAGAAAGCTGTGACAGAAACTGAAATTGGGTCAGTAGAGATATATACTGCAAGAATTAAATGGTCTTGAAGCATTTCTAGAATTTTAAAACAAGCAATACGAATAGATATGCTGGTTAATGAGTTAAACACCTTCTAAGCTATAATTACTTAAATTTAGGAAGCTTAATAAAAGAAAACTAACTTCGTTATGTTACAATTGGTTCATAATAAGTTCGAGCAGCATATTCAATGCGGCATGAGGTTGTCCTATTGAAATCACATGTTGATGGTGTCTCGATCATTCAATTCAAGCCAAAGCAAGTTGATAATCAAATACCTATAGTGCTTGCCTTTGACTGTAATGTCATGGCTAATGTTGTTCCCAAAGAAATATGGGCCCACAGCCTAAAATCCACATAAACTGTGAATTTTTCAGAATGCTGCTGGATCTCATGTTAATTGACCATAGCTAAAAATGATTTTTCGACGATTATTAAGGCCTGTTCCCAACTGAAGTCATCGTAGTCTAGTAGGTAGTGGCCTCAAAAAACGAAATATGAAAAAGTTTTTCTTCGACAATTTCCTCTTCGTAATCCTGACTGAAGGGTTGTAATGAATGCATGTTCCCAACTGCCTCAAACCCCATTTAACGAACAGAAGTTTTGCCTTGGAAAGTTTACCATCGGTTGCCCAGGGATATATGGTCTGTGAAAGGCTGAGTTTTCTATAAGCAATGCGAAATCGAGTGCCTCGGTAACTTCACACATGCATAATTGGTCGTTGCAACGCTTTAATCAGGATTTCGACCTAGTTTCTCACACCACTTATGTTGTGTGCGTTAGTTTCTATACATGAGCGGCGGGATTTACAGTTTAAAGTCGTCTCCGAACGAATGATCCTTGAGAAATATTTCATGTGCAAATTTATTTACTCGCAAAGTTTTTGCAAAAAATCTGCTGAGGGGAAGTCGAGTTTTAATCGAGACATCAAGTTTAATAAGCCAACACAGTACCTAATAGACTACGACGCCTTTCATAAAAAAAAAATTTATTATTCGCACGTGCTGTTGAATTCTATATCCGTAGGAAGTCCCTGTTGGAAAACCCTATTTATAGAAATTTGAAATCCTAGAATTGTTTTCTGCACTTGAATTGAATCCAGGAGCAGATGAATTTTGCATCAAGCGAGCATTGGGTGAGAAATGTTAGACATCTGAAGATTACAGTCTATGGAGGCAATTGTTGCCATAAACTGGTGGGAAAATATCTTCAAAATGGCCTAAATATAGTTGAAAACCAAGTTGTCAATACTTTTTAGATAGCATTTGTTGCAGGCGGTTTATAAATCGTTTACAAACACATCATCAGTTAATATATTTTGATTGTGGTGTCGTACTGGAATGTTTATGGTTTATTGCTGAGAAGGTCAGAGCAACCTATTTTGGGAAAAGTTCAGGTTCCATAGAAGTTTTGTCTTAATGTTCTTGTTTCTTATTAATTAAAAAGGCAGTTTTGTTCATCTTATTCTCAGGAATATTTCGTTACTTAGTTTCGATTTTTTGCCATGGTATTAACAGTGCGGTATGTAACTAGATCTGCAACTATTGTTCTAAAATCATGTCCTTATAGTGCCTCCATATTCTCAATAATATTTCGCTCCTTATTTCGATTCGTTGCCATGGGTTTATCCATGGGTTTATGTGCAGAGGGTTGGAACTATTGCTTCAAAATCTTTTTGCATACAACTTAAATTGTATCGATTTGATTTGGATTACAGGAAACTTTGGTGCAAATTGAGGGCTAGTGTCTGTCTAGTATGGTCAGCTTAATTCTTGAGACTTTTTTCTGTTCTGATTTGGTGTTCAATATACCTGCCTACTATGCCTTATTACATTTTGCAGAATTATTTTACGGTCTACAAGTGTTGTGTTTTAATTTTCAACTAATAGTAACCTCCTATCACAGAAGACGTTTTATGCCCTTTTAAAACTTTTCAACGCATCATTGCGTTTCTTTAAGATTCAATTCAAAATAGAATCGATACGTATTCGTTTGAAAGCAATTGTATTTTTCCATGTTCCGATTTAATTGTACCATTTACTAATCCATCTGATTTTAATTGTGTGTACAATCAAATCACTTGATCAAACAAAACATGCAATAGTTTCCCCTCCCTTTTTAAGTACTTTAAGTAAAATAGTACCACGTTTAATAATTTCTAAGATATAATCACACACTCTTAAATGGCTAATAATGTAATGGCCATTAAACGTGTTTACAGTTCATCAAAACAAGAAAACTTTAATTGTGGCCATTTAAATAAAAGTCTTACGCGACACGCACTAACTTGTTTAATTGCAACAAATAAATTAAAGCTTAAATATGTTCACAGGAAACAAAAACAAAAATTAATGAGAAGAATAATAATTTTGAATTAATCACGTTTTGAATTCAATAAGAGTTTGGTAACACGTCCTTTAAGGCGAATGGACTTGAAAGAAATTAAATTGTGAATAGAAATACGATTTAAATGATGGACCAATTTCCTCCTAAAAAGTACTTCTTTTGGTTAAAAAAAAGTATAATTTTGTTTTTATTTTAAAGTAGTTTTCTTCTATCAAAACAAAACTTCTTTCTTTTTTTAAAATACTGGTTTTTTTAAACATTTTTATTTAAAAGTCCCTTTTCTCATTCTTTTTAGATTTCACAGAAGTACTTTTCATACTAAAAACTTTTATAATAGTTTTCGAATATTTCTTTAACATAATTGAAGTCTTTCTTTTGAAATTAAGATACTTTGGACTTTCAGTAGAGAATTCTTCTTTTAACAAAGTACTCAAAAAGTACCCTTTTGGCCTATATAATACAAATTTTGTTTCAAAAGTATTTTTCTCTTAATGGAACTTTTCTTTCTTATAGTGATCAATTTTTTACGGTAAAAGTACTTTTTATTTGAAAGAAAAAGTAAAAGTACTTTTTATTTAAAAGTACTTTTAAATACTTTTTTATTTATTATTTTTTTTACTTATTATTTTCATTTTACTTTTTACTTTTTATTTAAAAGTACTTTTTCATTTCCTTACATATAAAAATATATTTAAAAAAGGGTTCTTTCGTTTTACTTTGCTTGAAATCAAGGTACATTTTTCTTACAAAAAATTTATTTTTTGTAGAGAAAGTACTTTCAAAAAAATACTTTTTTTTTTGTAGGATAAAGAAAGTTATTGTTTGTTTGATAAAACATTTTCCAAATATTAAAATTTTATTTTTCCTTACAATTAAAATATATTAAGGTACTTTTTCCTCTCCAGATAAAAGTACTTTTCTCTAATAAAAATATACTTTAAAGACTGTAAATAAAAACAAGATTTTGGTTATTTTTAAGCACAAGAGCTTATTTTACTGTTGATAAATTTTTATTAAGTAGTGTTTTTCTTTTAAATAGAAGTACTTTTTTTTAATAAAAGTACTTTTCTTTAAATAATAATGTTTGCTTTACAATGTTTTTAATGTTGTCACGTGTTTGCCTTAGGAAGTGTGTTTCTAATTCGTTTTGATTTCCAAACATTGAAGAAATATCTCACACTTCATTAAAATTCTAAAGAACTTTTCCCTATAAATAATGACATACAAACGCACACTTACACCCATTACAAGTACTTAACACAAAGGTACCAAAGAGAAACAAAAAAAAAAAAAACAAAGAAAAAGAAATAAAGAAATGAAAGGAATACTTATGCCACTGTGCGGTGTTTTTAAAGATTAATTTTTTTTTATTATTTTTGTGAACAACAAAAGGAGTGTCCCATGAAATACAGAAACAGAAAGAGAAATAAAAATTCAAGCAAGCACAGATCCTTCATTTCTTCATTTAAAACATGACGAAATAATTTATGGTTTTTTAAACTTTATTTGGTCAAAACAATACACATGACACTTGGGTTGACAGCTACAACAACGAAAAAAAAAATGAAGAAGAAAAAAAACTGAAAATGAAAATGAAATGAAACAAGAATAAATTTGGTTCAAAAGGTGTTTTTTTTTTTTTCATAAAATAACATTCATTAGTTAAGGAAAGTGCCTTAAATGAGTTTCTTGATCATTCTTGAAACCGACAATTATACCCTGCTGAGTTTTGGTTGCCCAGAAAAGCTCGTTGCTTGAAAATATGAAACGAAATGAAATAATTTGAAATTAAAGCAGACAGTTTTATGAGTTTGGCCAGTTGCCGGTATACTGCTAAGGCATGCTCTAAATGTCTTTATTATTGTTTCGTGTTTTTTATTTTCATCTTTTCATTTTTTTTCTGCTTTTTGTGGCCATCCGTTTAATATCATTTCACTTTTGTATAAATTTTTTACAAAAAGAAGGAGGTATAGTGGATGTTCTGCTTTATTTGCATTTAAATAAGATTTCTTTTTTTGTTTCTTTTTTTTTTCTTTCTTTTTAATCATGTCATATTAAATTATAATCAGAAAAGAAAATTGTTTATAGTCATTATTGTTTTAAAAAAAAAAATCTTCTTATTTTAAGAAAATTTTTTAATAAATATGTGCATATACATACACATAAACACCATATGAATTTTAAATAAAATTGTTTTTTTTTCTCTCTGGTTGTTGTTGTTGTTGTTCTTGATTTTTCCTTGTTGAACATGTGTCATAATTATGATAAATTTTTACGAAACAAGAAGAAAAAAAATTTAAAACACAAAAAAAAAATAAAAAATAAAGAAATAATAACACGAGACAGAGACATGTTTTATGTTAGTGTTGACAGTTTTTGTTATTGTGTTGATAGATTTATTAGATAATTTTAAATGAAAAATAAAAATTATGAGAAAAACAAACCAAAAGAAAAGAAAAAACGAACAGATTCTATAGATTTTTTATATGTTCATACATATCTTAATGAATGATTTATTAATATAGGTTCCTCCAACTGGGGCTTCCCAACTTTGAGAGTTGATTGCGACCATCTGTCAAATTGCATACATAAGATAATTGGTCATTACAACCCTTCAGTAAGGAACACGACTAGCTAGTTCTTACACCACTGTGTGTGTTAATTTTATGTATGAGTGACAGAACCTACAGATTTTTGAGAAACTTTTCATGGCAGTTTCTTGCTAGAAATTTGCTGAGAGAAAGATGCCAAAGAAATATTTTTTCGTATTTTATTTTGTTGGAAATATCTGAGCTGGGGTTTGAACCGTGGCCTAATAAGCCAACACACTACCTACTGGAATACTCTGACTTCAAATTAGTTGCCCTTTATTTAGTCTGTTTGGTCAAATTGTCCTATAATCGTCATCTACAGGAGGATATGAACCATCGACTACCAATGCGAAACGTTGTACGGTGAGCACTATACACCAATGATTAGCAAATCCTTCCAACCTGAATTAGATTATTTGAATACCAACGAATTGTAGTTTCAGCTCATATCGCATTGGACATAGCCCACTTGTGATTTAATGGCATGGTCATATCACGAAGAGGTGAAATAAACTCTCCACCGACATTGTGCGATTTTTACCCATAAGACGTGTCCTTGTTAGGTTTCGCAGGTGTATCCACAAACCACATCTGCCCTTAAAGACAAAATAATCCACGTCATTGGTAAAATTCACCGTGATTTGTGCTCTAAATTCATGGAAAATTGGAAATTTCGGAGGTACTCGACCCATTGAAATCGTGGCCGACTAAAACCTTATTATATCATAGGTTATTCAAACGAAAACAAATTTCTACGTAAGCTCACACACATTTTGTTTTATTAAACTTTAAAACTATAAAGTTGCTTAAGTGGGACCCTATACGTGAAATACATGATACTAGAGGCAAGTAGTGTGATGATTTGAGAATAATAATAAATAAATAATCTGTTCTAAGATTGAAACTAAATGTAATTTTTTAAAAATTCTTTAGAAATTTATTCAATTATTAATGGCTTTTACTCCTAAGCATAGTACCCTACCAATTAGATTCCAATAGCGTTGACATATATGGCTCTTAAGTTGATTATTTTTTTCTTCAGTTTTATGTTTATGGTATTGGGAATGAGGATATAGAGGCAATCTCGCTCCAGTGACTACATTCAGTTTATTTAAATGCATGTTTTTTTTAACTGCCAGCACGAAAACTATCCTGAGATTTGCTTAGAGCTACAGGATCTGACCTTAACTATGTATTTGGTTTGCATTTGCTGGTTGCAAATGCTGACTGTAATTGTTAGACCTAAGTACCCGATAGTCGTCAAAATTTGATGTGTGATGTCACCATGTTGGTAAAAAGGAAGTAGTATTAAACGTTTTAATATCGAGCCTATTAGTCGATTTTAGTTTTATCGAGTCCTTTTCTAAACTTTCAAATAACGAATGGGATAAATTTCACTGCAAGTAAAATTTGTGAAAGTTCTGTAATGAAAACTTGCAAGTCCAAACATCGCATAAAGACTATTTTGCTCATGCAGGAATTAAACCTTGTTTAGCGCCACTTGAAAAGACAGAACAGAACAATATGTTGAAGTTATGGTGACTAGTAATGAAAAAATGTTGGTTACATAAAATGAAGCATGGCTATCATTACATAACCACGAATTTATTGAACACAAGTTAAAGGATGTACAAAATACAGTTTGAAAACAATGAATAGGAAAGTAAGTTTCGCTTGGTGACTGGTTAAACAACATAAAATTCGCTAAGGAAGTCACAGTCGAACAATTAAGAATTTTGCGACATCGTTGATATTGGATAGGATGAAAAAGACGTTGCCGAATGTTTGGCAAGTAATCATCAATTATTTGTTCTTTCAAGTATTGATCTCTGCTCTGTCATATGCTTTTTTTTATCGAAGTTTAAAAAGAATTAAAACATGCTGTCGAGGCTGTATTCAGATGTTATGTTCCTTACATTGAATTGCCTGTGTAGGACTCCTCCGTTTCTCCTTCCTGAAACGTCATTGCAACCAAGGTTCAAACCCCATGTCAGACATCAAACCGAAATATGAAAAAAAATTTTCGGTAACCTCCTTTCAGCAGATTTCTGGCAAACACTCTGAGAGCAAATAAAATTTCATAGCAATTTTAGTTTCTCAAAAATCTGTCGTTCGGAGCTGACTTTAAATTGTAGGTCCTGCCGCTCATGTATGAAATTAATACACACAACATAAGTAGTGTGTGAAAAACTAGGTCCTAATCCTGACTTAATGACCGACTGTGTACATATGTTACGCGCAACTTTCACAATGTCAATGCTGCTGTACGATCAATTAGAATTGTGTTTCATCAAAAGCAAACTTAACTCTCAAATCTCAGTGGGATGTTTGAAAAGACTATCATTACTTGATTCTGCCCTTAGCATACATAAAAACTCATCTCAGCAGGAGCTTTTTTTGACATCACTGACCCCTCATGTCAGGTTATTCAGGCATAGTGGAATTATTTCTTTAATTGCAAACAAGAGTCATAAGCTGCTGGAAAGCATTTACATTTTTTATTCGGATTTCATTTAAATTAGAACTTCTGTTTCAGAAATTTATATGATTTCGCGTGTTTCCGGGCTTGTACATTGACAGCTTTTTATCCAATATTTCAATTCCAGCATCAATTACTCGAATATATTTTTAAGCCAATATAACTTTTTACACGAGTGAGGAATTTAATAAATATTTTCATTAAAATTAGAGCTTCTCAAACGTGTGTTTGTTGACACAATCAAATAAGTATTGTCTTGACATACTCCTTTGATATTTTTATAGCTGGAAAGATACAGTTTTTAAGTGTTTTCTGGAAACAAAATTTTATTGGAATTCTTATTTTTTTGTCTTTTTATCAAAAACATGATAAACAATGTTATTAAATCTGATATAAACTTTAAATTGTTTTTGTTATTCATTTTTCACGGTATAGTCTGCAAGCCAATAGCTGCTAACAGATGCTTTTCTTTTCTTTTTTTTTTATTGACGATAATTTTTATGATTCATTATCATTAAGATTTAATCAAATCATAGCCATGGCTTTACCCTTTTCTGGGTAATAAAAAAAAAACATACACAAAGTAACACGATATTATTAAAATTTTCTCAATAGATAAACACTTAGTTTTCGAACATAAAATGTAACCACAAATGTTTAAAAAAAAACAACAGTTTTCTTTTTATGGCCTTCGTAACACGTGTTAATAAATTATTAATGAGTTTTTCTTTGGTTTGGAATAAAACTACCAACGAAATATTGAAAGTTTTTGGAAAACTTTCCATAAATAGAGTTGGAATTTGTTTTCTTAAAAAAAATTCTTATTTTGTTTGTGTTAGTCTAATTACAACAACTTCTAGACATTTGTCAACAGAAATTTTCGAAAAATATTTTTTTGAAAAACTAATTGCCAAAGACACTTGCTGAACAAACAAAAAAATAAACGGCTAAAATTAGACGGGAAATTTAACGCCAACATATTTGTAATGCAAGACACATGTTGTTGACACACGGTGTCAGGCCTTAAAATGATATAATTAGGAAAGAAACTTTTGTTTTACCAAAAAAAAAAAACAAAAAAAACAAAACAAAAACAAAAATAAATAGAAAAACTAATTTCTAGAAAATATTTTTCTAATATTGAAAAATATTTTCAATAAAACCTTAACAATTAGTATTAAAGACCAAATGTCTTAAATAAATAATTAAACGAAAATATTTCCTCATTATTTTTCTTTATTTTTTTTTGTTTTGTCTTCTCTGCTTATTACTGTGATAATTAACTTTTTTTTTTCTCTTCTTCTTCTTCGATTTAGATTCCTTTAACATTTTATGGCTGCCCTTATTTCTTAAATTTTATCGTTTTTTATTAATATGTATGCTCTCTTGGAAAAGCAGCAAAAGAAGAGAAACGCAAAGAAATCGATTTCCTATGATTTAGTTTTGTGGTTTGACGTTTTGGTTAGAATCTCCTCTCTCTCCTGCTTTAGAATTTTCCTTGTCTAACGTTCATTAAAATATTTTTTTTTATTTTGTTTTTCTTTCATTTGCTGTTTTTAAGACACTTCACGTCAAAGCTCATAAAAACCAAATTGTTGTCTATCAAAATTCGAAAAAAAAAAACAACAAAAAAACAACAAAAAAATTGTTTATTTTTTATTTAACGCCTTGATTTTTATTACTTTGTTGTTTTTGTTGTTGTTGTTGCTATTGTTCTTTGTATTTGGATATTAAAAACGCCTTGATTATAAATTTATATGTACGCTTCATACCAAAGATGCATGACGTTGATATGAAATGGCCACAAAAAAAATTCCTTCTTTTTTCTTTAATAGACTTTCAAAGTTTATTGACGAATGGCTGTGTTGTCTTCCACAGCATACCCGAAAATAAATTAATTTTAAAGGTTTTCTTTTTTTTAGAAAAAGTACCATCATGAAAACCCATTGTATGGGGGCATCAGGTCCATTAAACTCATGAATTGTTTTTGTTTCTGGTGATAAAACTTCAAAATAAATTGATGAAAATTTTTTTTTTTTTTTTTTTTTGGGTTTGAAAGTAATAGAAAATAGATCAAATTTAATGAACAATAAATACGTTCATCAAATGGCCAAAAAGTTGTGGTTAATGTTTAATGAAAATTTAAACAACCCCATAGAAAAGATAATGTACCTTTACAAAAAGTACTCAACTCCTTTTAAAGTGATCGTAAAGTCACACTATAAAATATTTATAGTTTTTAAATTTTTACACTTTTGTTAGCCATAAAATGTTAATTTAATTTAAGAGAAGAAAAGCTTAAACATGACAGAAAATGTAATTTTCTCTTGCCGTAAAATACTTGGCAATACGTAGTAAAAAACAAAAGTTTTCTAAAATGAAAAAAAGTACATACTTTTCTGCAAATATATACTTTTCAAAAGGTACATTTAATTAAAAGTGCTTTTTAAAAGGTACTTTCTTAAAGGTACTTTGAATAAAGTACCTTTAAGAAAGTGCTTTTTATAAAGCACCATAAATTATAGAATGGACTTAGAAATCGTTAAGTTCGTGGAATAAAATGTATTGAAATTTTCTTCAAATATGTACTTTTCTGAAGATATATACTTTCCGGAAGGTACTTTTCTTAAAGGTACTTTGAATAAAGTACTTTTAAGAAAGTACTTTTAATAGAGCACCATAAATCATAGAAAGGACTTAGAAATCGTTAAACTCGTGGAAAAAATTTTATTAAAATATAGGCAGCAATTACGATACTATAGAGCTAGGCTTTCAGCACCAAACAGTATCAATCAATGGAAGAAAACTGAATTACAACCCATGAATTTATTGAAATATAAAACGAAATAATATTCAACCTTTTTTCAAGCGAATGATTCTGGGCAATGAAAATGAAAATGAAAACAAAACACTACGGCTTTAGAGAGTCTGGGTAAGAACTGTTCACTAAGAGTTCCTACAACCTTACGAAACGATTAAATTGGCTTTTACTGTGTACATTTAATGAGATGTTAGCAAGCAATTTAAAAAAAATTAAGTCTCCTAATTTTAAAACTGCTTGGACTCGCAGGGGACAGCAGGAGGACCAAAGAACAACTTCAATTCGACAAGAGAACGATTTGCAGTTTAACAGGAAATCTAACTGGATACTGTGCTATTGGCACTTTCGCTGACAATCTCGGTCTGCCTCTCCAGAATGACTGCAAAAGCTAGCATTCTGTGGGGAAAACGGAATCTTGGCAACAGGACAGTGGACATCGGTTTTGAAAATCTATGTATGGTTGCAAAAGAACCACTAAAGGAATTTGTCTGTTTCATCACGAGCTCGGAGTGGTTCAAATCCACCACTTACCTATCATAGCAAGCGGTCTTACTTCACACTGGGTAAAACAATGTACAATATAGCCACCGAGTGAGCCTTCTTGCGAATGGCAAGCTACCTGCTAACCTATATCTAAGTCGTCGTATTCTAGTAGTTAATGTGTTGGGTTATTAGACGCCTGCTCGCGCTTAACACTCCAGCTCAAATATCTTGTTTCACTCTGGCAGGAATTATGACAGTAAATAAATCTGTCATGAAATGTCACTCTAAAATCAGTCGTTTATACTGCATGTGTGGTGTGGGAAACTAGGTTGTATTCCTGACTAAAGCTTTTTAATGATCGATTAAGTAAGGAAGCAACTCAATAAAAATTTCAGAACTTTAGAAACTCAAACCACACACATCTTTGGATGCATTTTGGAAACCGAATGCTTTGCTATTGCCGTAACCAAGCATGTTAAGTTCTTTTAATTCGATCTCTTCATCATTTTAAATATTTAAATTTCGTATGGTCACCTAAATTCAAAAATCGTCAGTTTATCTGATTCCACGAAAAGGTTTGATTTTTCTAAAATAAAAAAATTGATTCTGAATTCTTCGAGCCTCATTAAAAGTTTGTTTCTTTATCCAGGCCAACGACATTGTAAATGGTCAGCCGGCTTTAATTACTGCATTAGTAGTACTTTATATGCCACAATGAGACTGTAAGTTGCAAAGAATGTCATGGAATCTGTTACACTTTCTCTAATATAAGCGAAATATATGAGCGTAACTTAATTTGCCTGTACATGCCCTTCTTTATAGCATCGATAACTTCTTGCACAGTAAATCGATAATAAGCACTTGAAAAGACATCCCACGTTTGCTATAAATTTTAATTATTTTACTAGATTTCCTGTTGTTAGTCTTTTCGAAATAAATGACACTTCATGACATTATGGCTTTGAAACCACTGGATGCCTAACCCGATATTAGTTTAGATTCACTGTTAAACAACAGTCAGTCTTTCTAACTTCTGTTCGTTTTTCTCAAAGAAACTTGTCAATGGAATTTTTGTTTTTATTTTGTTTTATTTTGTTTTTGTTTTTTTAATATTTAATAATTTTATTATAAAATTTCTTTGTGTTTGTTTTTACCTATCTCTCTCACTCTGTTTCTTTCTATCTCTCTCTCTCTCTCTCTCCTCTCTCTCCCTCTATTTTTGCTCTAACGTTAGTAATATTTTTGCTAAACTATTTCGTTTATCAAAAGAAATAATTTTTTTTCCTTCTTCTATTTTTATGGAAATATTTTTACAAACAACATGAAATGAGAATTTCTTTCTTTTATTAAAAAAAAATACTTTTTTGTTGTTGTTTTTTATATTTTTATAATATTTTTTTGTTTTGTTTTTTTTTTGTTTTATTTTTAAGTCAAAGATAAACTTTTATTACATGGTTATTGTTGTTGTTACTGTTGCAACATCCTTTATAATCAAAATGCTGTAACCCCCCTTGAAAGAAGAGAACAATTTAATAGTATTTCCGTACTGTTCTCAATTTTTTTTTAATTTTAATTTAAAATTTTTTTAAATTTTTCTTTTTTTTTAACATTTTGTTTAAAAGTTGTTTCCTTTGCGCAAACATTACTTTACAGCAAAAAAAAAAAAAAAAAAAAAAAAAAAAAAAAATTTTTTTTTCTTTAACTCGGCAAGAAAGTTTCATTTCTTTTAAAGTAATATAACTTCAGCAAATATTGAGCAGGAAGAAAAAGAAAATTAAAGAAAAAAACATAAACGGAAATTAAAATATTAACAAAATAAGAAATAAAATTACATTTTTTGTCTTATGAAAACTATTTCCATTTTTGTCCTTAGTTTTAAAGACCTAAATAAGTAGTAAAGAAATACCTTTAAGGTGTGTTTGGATTATTATTTTAATTTAATTTATTTAATTGCAATAAAGTGACATTTATTCGTAACCTAAGGACAATTGTTGTTGTACATAAAGAAGACTACAATATATACTGTGGGCAGTACATTTAAAATTAAATACTTTTGTGGAAAATTAACAAACTAACAGAGTGTGCTATTCTAGTTCATTCCATTCCATTATTTCTAATTTGTTTAACTTTTATAGAGAAATGTCTCTCAAAAATATGGTTCTGTTGCCAAACAACTTGTCGATCATAAGGTTTTTTCTTTGCTTTGTTTTAGGCTTAAGCTCTACCAAAAAAAGCAGGCAATTGTATTATAGATGCAGATTCTAGAATCATAGAGTTGCCAGCTGTAGTAGTCTAGAAGCAATTCTCTTCGTTGTACATGGGGAATTGAATTGTTTTGTTGAAAGTAAAAAGTAGTAGTTTAGATATTAAATTGGTTGCCTTGGTAGTGTGCTAAACTTCA
The DNA here is from genome assembly GCA_005959815.1 of Sarcophaga bullata. NCBI lineage: Eukaryota > Metazoa > Arthropoda > Insecta > Diptera > Sarcophagidae > Sarcophaga > Sarcophaga bullata. The sequence goes on from QOCX01000267.1 coordinate 98,279, forward strand.
AGTGTCCAGGCTGTGAATTCAATTCCTACTGGAGAATCTGTCTGATTTTATATGTGATTACTCACAATGGAAAAAAGAAAAAACAATTCTGGTGGAAAAGGTGACTGGCAGTATCTCACATTGTCCCTTCTTCCCATTCTCCTATAAACTATCTCTCCTATATTCCAACACAATACAATTCTTGAATATGGGCTATCTAATCTTATGACGATCGCTGTAAACGTTATCCCTTTTGTAGTAGTCTTCTAAGGCCTCCTGGATCGACTTGGGAAAAAGATTGAAGATTTTTAGCTTTTAAATGTAAAATTTATCACAAAAACAGTACCCAGGTCCCAAGAAAGATTGCTTGGATTTCTACATAAACGCTACTACAATCTGGCTGTCAATTAATATCGACGAAGTGAATACTTCGATTCTAACAAAACTGTCATTAATTTAATTCCCATTTGTTTAAAGTAGTACTCCAAGTAATTTCTGATAATGATCTACGTGTGGTCGTATTATAAAAGTTTTTCTAGATTTTATGTTCCAAAGTCTGTTTTGAATTAAAGGACAGACGTCCTAAAAGAAAGGCACTTTCATGTCAAAGGGCAGACGTCACAAAAGAAAGGCACTTTCATGTCTGAAAATAACCCGCCAAATTAAAACAAATGCCCACATTGTACGTTTGACTGTCTTCTGCGTCTAATCTTATGATATAAACGGAGTACTGCGCTATGATCAGTTTATGGCTTCTGTATTATAAAATACTCGCCTACTTTATAGATTATACAAGTCTTCAGCCAGGATTATAAACTACCTTTTCACATCACCCATTTTGCATGTGTTAATTTTACCCATAATAAGTGGCGGAAAGGATTCCAGAAGTTTTGTATGGAAATTTTATTTGCTTTTGCCAGAGCACTACTGAGAGGACAGAAGCCGAAGCTAATATGTTTTAATTTTTCGTTTTGTTTGAGATGTCAAATTTGGTTTTGGAACAACACTACCCATGTCAACACTACCCATGTACCATCCATCGATTGATATCAAGCAAATAGCTACGTTGAATAAACTTTCAGGCTGGTTTCCGTCGTAGGGGAGTGGTATATTGTGGAGCTTCTGCACTGACCAATTTCTTCGATGATTTAAGTGGAATTCGGTCAGTACAGGGACTCCAATTATCCGAGGCATTAAAACGGACCGCAATGTGTGGTTAAGTAATCTTTGGTATCAAAGTTACCACTACAAACTACCTACCTATCTATCTCCCTAGAAGACTATGGCGGCTTCAATAAATTAAAAAAATCAGCGAAGTTTTTCATTAATTTTATGACCAAATTGAGACCTAGATTTGACCGTAAACCAAAATGATGTAATTTATTGACGGCAAGAGACTTTTAATGAGAATTACGGTTTGGCTTTCCACACTAGTGATACTGGGCGTGTTAATTGTTTTCGTTTAAACAATTCGTCTTTAACTTCATAAAATTTATAGAACTTAAAATGATTACTTTTGGAACTTTGGTTGGATTTTGTATTTGAACTGAAAGCTATTATAAGTTAAAATTCCATTCGGTGTCTAATAAGGATACATGACATACCATTGTTAATGCTTTTTTTAAAGAACGACACATTTTTGTTTGTGAATCTTGAAAATCCAATCCATAATGCCTTTATTTATTATTGCATTGATTATAGTATTGAATAGATTATACTTTATATAAATAGCAGCCTACGTATGATGGCTGTTGTCATGTAATTTTTTTAGAAGTTTTTTCTTTTTTTTTTTTTTATATTTCTTCAAACACTTTTATTACAATTATAGTTATTTAAGTAATTGTTTTTTATCTTTATTATCTTATTTTACTTATGAATGCAATTCTTTTAATTAAATTTTTATCTTTTGTTTCTATTTTTTTTTTTTGGTTTCCTTTCAGGTAAGCATTATTTATTTGCCTGGCAATCCTTAAAAAATACACTCTTATGGGTTCTGGTATGCTAATAAATTATTATCATATTCATATGTATGTACATGGAAATTTTTATTTAAAAATCAAAGAAATGCTTCAAAAGAAAAAAAAGAATTAAAAAAAAACAAAACAAAATATTTTAAAATTTTGATTTCATAAAATTTAAATTCAATTACTTTTCATGGAGCAAAACCAGAGAGAGAGAGAGAGAGAGAAAGTGAAAAAGTCTCTTAGACACAGAAACCATTGCAAATTGAATAGAATTTTTCATTACTTTTTCTCTTTTTTCTTTTTTTTCGTAGGAAAGCAAACATAAAATTTCAATTTTAAAAGCAAACACTTGCATTTAGAACACAATCAATCACAATCACAATTCAAACTCAACTTCTATAAATAAACACACACACACATACAGAAATTTTGCAAACATACATACCGCATGTACGAATGCAATAACTACCGTTACAATAATACAATATAACAGGAAACGTAAACCACCTCTAATATTCTCAATAAAATGCAAAAGTGTTCTACTGCTGCATATAATTTCCATGCATGTATGCATGCGTGTATGTATGCATGTATGTATGTGCAAGTATAAATACAGGGAGCAGTGCTTAAAATAGATTGAGTATTGGTTTCAGAAATGTTTATGTGTACGGATCTTATTCTCTGCTCTCAGCTCTCTTGCCTCTGTATATGCATGTATGTATGTGTGTGCCAGTAACTATAAAACGAAACCGTTTTGAAGCATGTTGTGCTGTGTGTTTGTTTGTTTGTTTGTATGTAAACTAACACTTTTGTTTATTTGAAGTGTCTACAACAAATAAACACACTCCTTCCTCATTCTCTCACATACACACACACACACACCTACACACCTGTACTGTTATTTATAAATACATGCATATAAACTACTTGAAATAAAAGAAAAAAAACAAAAAAACAAAAACAAAAACAAAAAATCACTTGTAACAATTAAATGAATGTTATCAACACTGCTATTTTTTTCGAGTGCTTTGAAAACGAATAAGAAAAAATGCAAATAAAATGTGTGAGGAAAAAAAATCAGGCAAAAAAATTCTTATTGGCAAATGGAAAAATAAAACAACAATTATTAATTGTTGATGGCTTTTGGAGAACAAAAAACAAAAAGAAAATAAAAAACTAATAACACAAAACGTTAAATAAATATTTATAACATACAAACGAACACGTACAAAACGTAACGATGAAATATACTTCAGGAATTCTACAGGAAATTATTAAAAGAGGCCACTAATTGAAGCAGTTTAAAGAGGTTTTCCAATTAGTCTGCTTGCAACAAAACAATCGTGTAATAAATCATGTTTTTGATTAGCATGCATACATTGATTATAAGCCATAATGGTTAAAAGTTCAATAAACTTTAGAAAAATTATTGATAAGAAGAGGAAAATGGAATTTAACTGTTGTAGTAGATTTTGCAGTTTAACTCAAAACAGATTTTTATTTTTTTTTTTTTTTTTTGCTAACAGAGACCCTTTCTGTTGGGAAACAATTACCATTTGGTTTCGATGCTAAAACGATACATCCCTGACCAGTACCCAGTTGCAGTCCTTTAGAGAAATCTAAATCATAATTCTCTAAAGAGGTGCCTTAATACTGCTACCATACGATCTCCTTTCAGTTTTTATGGTATATAATATCTCCGTCAAGCCTTCGTCCTGAAAAATGTTTTTCCTTGATAATTGCGCAGATGTTTTTTCCTGAGATGCAGTATTGCCTTACAGATTTCAAGAATGTGTTCCAATAATTTATATTCAGCGTCACGGAGTATACATGTTGGGCTCGACACAACCTCCATTCTAAAAAGTGTGTCCTGAGTCTACAAAATCCTGTCAAAAACCCGGTTACCAATTTCAGTTTTTTCCTGGATAGTCTGATGCATGCATACATCCATAATTGGTCATTACAACCCTTCAATCAGAATTATGACCTAGTTTCATACAGCACTTATGTTGTACGTTTAAATTTTATACATGATTGGCGGCGGTAGCCTAGAGATTAAAGTCGACTTCGAAAGACATATTTTTGAGACAGTCTTTCAGGGCAATTTTATATACAATGAGAGTTTTTGAAAGAAATCTGCTGGGAGGCAGTCGCCGAAGAAATATTTTTTCATTATTCGCTCATATTTCTGACATGGGGTTTGAACTGTAACCTCACGCCTAATAAGCCAACACACTATCCTACTTCATATCTGCCCTGGTGTTTCATCCTGGGATGCATTATTGCCTTACAGATTCCAAAAATGCATTGAAAACACGTTGGGCTCAAGCTAGCCTACATTCTGAAAAAGTGTGCCCGGAGTCTACATTGTCCTATCTAAAGACTTGTCTTGAACCTCAAGTTACTCGTGGAAAGCCTGATGCATAACTAAGATATTCTTAACAAAACTTTCGATTACTTCAAACCCACTTTCTTTGAGAAGAGTCTTGGTCTCTCTGTTTTCCCTTTCAAGTTCCACTACACAAAAAGTTTGGAGTGCCATCAGCAGAGTGGAAGTTATCGCCCTTACAAGCTCGTTCAGTTTCCCATACTATCTTCGATTGAACCTCATAGGGAACATAGTGACTCGATAATTATGCCCGATTCTTTTCTTTCCATAGCAAGTGGAATCAGTTTGCTACACGATTTACTTATCTTCGATGCCTCAATCTCCACCCTTTGTCGCCATGTGTAGCTTCCAGATTACATTATAAACAAAAAAAAAAAACTGGACAACACAGGTTAACACAGTGCTAAAGATTTCAGAAACATCTTTAAGGGCAAAGCGATTATTCTACATGATAATTGTGCGAATAACATGCTCTTAGCCAATGTTGTGCCTAAAGGTCTTCTTTATAACGTATGTTTCTTTAAATTTGTAAATCTATTCTAAATTGTTTAACTTTTTGTAAAAATTATATTCGGTTTCTACAAAATCCTAGCATTCTTTAAGGCGCTTTAACTTACCTATTTTTTACATTGCAAAATTCTTATTTAAAATTTATAATATGCACAACAAGATTGAACAAATCTTGTATAACCATCAGCTGTTCGCAACATTTTTTTTTGTAGTTTGTTCATTTGTTTTTCTCGGAAAACGTTAAAGCATAACGAAATCTGTGCAATACAACAAATCAACAGACATACCAATACATACATACGTATGTATACTCATAGGGAAATATTTTACGTACAAGAAAATATCGATTGTATTGTAATCAATCAATCACTCTATCAACGTTTTTAGAGCGAAAAACGAAAATAAAAAATTGGAAAAAAATCAGAATTGCAGACATTTTTGAAATGAATGAACGAATGAACAAAAAAAACAATTTTTCAACAAACACACGAGTGTTCGTAAAAAAAAATAAAAAAGGAAGAAAATGATTTCAGCGTAAGTGAAAAATTGATAAAGAAAAAAGGAGTAAAGAGTGTTGAGTGTAGATAAGCAAGTATGTGTATATACAAACGAGAGAATATACACTCAAAAGAAAAGTCAGGCTTTGGTTTTGGTTTTTTGCAAACTATTCTTTGAAATATTTTTGTACCTGTCAGCAGTGGTTGCTCTTTATTCTTTGATTATGATTGGACTTAGACTGATTCTATCTTGTATTGATAAGTCGTACACACATTATTCCTTATGTCCGTCCAATTATGGTTTTATGGAAGATTTTACAAAGCAAAAGGCGAAGGTTCGAAAGTAAAATTCGGAGTCGACTTTAAACTATAGGCCCCGCTACTCATGAATAAAATTAACACACACGACATGAGTGATGTGAAAAGCTAGATCTTTACACTTGCTAAAGTAACGGTTGTAATGACGAATTATGTATGAATATGATAGAGTTGCTATCATACATTGCCAGTTAAAAATAATTTCTCTAAAGTAGGCTTTTCATTTTGGTTGAAATGGTGAAGTACTGGGATTATTCATCAAGTCCTCTGAAGGATTGGCACCGACTATTCTTTCTACGGTCTTCGTTGTTGATATTATCTTCTATCATCAGTATCATATGGTTTTGGATGGATTTTTGAACGGAAAACCATGTTTTTTCCGATTTTCTCTTGTCCGTTTCCGTGCGATCCAATCATAGTTAAATTTTCTTCTCGATGCATGATTACTGCTCTTGTAAATTATTCTTTCCGTCAGGCTAATAGCTCTTTTACCACAGTGACTACATGGCCATCAAGATGTTTTATTGAGTTTAAACAATTCTCTGCTTTCCTTATCGTTTCTGTTTTTATTCCTTTTAAGATTCTCTTTTTAATGGGAATAACATTTTCAAATACGGTCTATTAAAGCATCAAAGAAATCCAGAAGAGTCTACATTTTTTTAGTTTTTATTTTCGATTTTAATTTTTCATAAAGAATTAATGTCTGGCTGGTAATGCTTTGTCCGATACGTTTATTAGAACATTTATTGGAATTGATTTTCTTTTTCTGTTTTTGTTTGTTTCCTTTATTTCACTTTGATGCCTTTAATTTGGTATGTTTTTTTTTCTTTCTCTTGCAACCAGTTGTTGTACTCTTTTAATATTTGTAGCATTTTATCGTCTCTTGGCGTTACTATTGCTGGAAGGTTATCACGTTTTTTATGTTCTGCACGTAGCTACAGACATTGCTTGACATGAACTCTCTGTCTATAGTCTTTACTCTACTATCAAATTGCGTGGTTGTTAGCCCGGCTACGATTGAAGTGTTTCTTTTTTGTTTTATAGGAACTGTATTGTCTGTCTGGGTGGCAGCATATGATTGGTAGGCTGCTGTTTCCATTTTTTTTTATTAGCACATTCTGGGTGGTCATAGAGCATTCAAAAGGTAAACATGATTAATCAAGAGGGAACTGTTTACTTTGAAACTGAAATATACGCTCCCTTCCTTGTGATATTTTCAACAAATTTTTTGCAATAAGAATGACTGAATTTTAAAGAAATCAATTCAATTGTATTTGTGTAGCAAATTTCAGCAGTTAGCTGAACATGACTTGAAGACGTCGTGCAATAGTTTGCAAAAAACAAAAAATATTTCCCACTGTCGTCCTGAAAACAAGGATTTTATTGAGAAAAATATCGAAAATCAAATGAGAAAGTCATTGTAAGCATTTTACGTTTACCAAGGAATTATATCCCTGGATATATGCTATGATTTATCTATTGAAAGGTACATAGCTCGGTTTCAATCCCTGCAAATATTCAAATGCTTAAAATATGTTGCTTATCCAAGACTCCTTAAAATATAATCAACAATTTTTTTTAATATAAAAATTATGCTCTCTTTACCTAAAAGCATACTCCCTCATTACATATTAATTCAAGTCGTGTATGTAGGTATTATACCTAAAGGTATGCTTTATAGTACGTTTTGTATTGTAATAAATTAAATTCTTTAGGGTTTTTTCCAGCAACTTAAATCATGCTTAACATATGCTCTAGATTTTGTTTTAAAATTAATACCTCCTTAAAGCTATACTTTCCATTTCTATGGAAATTAATTTCTTTTTAATATAGGCTGTAAATTACATGGCAAATAACACACATGTGCTCATAGTACTTATATTCGTAATGTTTTTTCTATAACACTTAAACGGAAAAATTAAAAACGATTTATTTTTATTTTTTGCTCCTAAACATATGCACTTAATTCTAGCCCGTATAAGTATTTAAAAATTGAAACAAAAATACCTGCTTTTAAATAAACAAAGAAGAACCGCAACATCAACAACAAATAAATACTAAATGCCATATACAAATACACTTTCTCCTACGTATAAACATACATACACAAGTGCATATAGGTACACTTTAATACCCGTATTTAAATATGTACACATGTATTTGCAGGTAAAGCATACAAGTGAGAGCATAAAGGATTTTATAAAAGAGTAGTCGTAAGGTAATGTATGGGGGCATAGTAGAGTACAGAGAGAGAGAGAAAGAGAGAGAGAGAAAAAAGTTTATTATTTAACCGCTAAACTGCTTAAAAACTTGTAATGAACTTGAAGTACATTTACAACAAGTATAAAATGTTAAGAGTTTCTTATTTCAAGTATATATATATGCCCTCTTTTATTTCTATTAATACATTCTCGTACCACACACATACATATGCACACCATATACTTTCACACATATACATTTAAATACCATGCTTAAGCTAAACATAGAGCCGTATAACGTCAGCTTAAATAAGAGTGAGTGAATTAAAGTAAAACGAGCATCATGTTAAGGGGAAGTTATACTAACAGCACTTGCTCGTACTTTGGCCAAAGGGGAAAGGTATTGAAATTTATTTGGGGGGCATAACGTTCCTTTTAAAAAGAACATTGGTATGCTTTATTTGTATTTGTAAACATATGTTTCTGAAATTACAAACATCTCCCTATTTACTCCACTCTCCTATCTCTCTCTCTCTCTCTCTTTCTCTCTATCTATCTATCTCTTTCTGTGTATGTAACATGCTCTCTTGTTTACATTTGTGGTATTATTTCTTATGTTTTGAATAAAACATTTACACACGCATACGTTTAAACTCAAACAACTTGTTTTTTCTTGGTATACTTTAAGGGGTTTTTTCCTTTTGTAAGGATTTAACCACATTTCGATGCATTTTCTTAAATTTTCTTATTTGTGTTGCAGTTTATTGTACAAAAACAAAAACAAAACAAAACAAAACAAATACTTGCATATATTTGTAAAGTATTGGTTTCTTTACTTTTTTTTTAATTTTGAAAATTCCCCGAAAAACTATAGCTAATCTGTGTGTGGTTGTCGTTGGTTTTAACTGGAATTTGTACCACTTTAGCTGTGGCAATAGCTTGTTGGGTGGGTGTATTCTTTGTATTCATGTTGTTCTTAGAATTTGTAGCATTTAGCTATTGAACTGTAATATAATGTTTCGTAATTTATTTTCATGTTTTTTTGTTATTGTACTGCAACTACTAAAACAAATCTTATTGGTATTTGTATGGTATTAAATGCATATAAATTTTGTAACGGTTTACCAGCAATAGCTAAATAAGGCAGCAGTAAAAATAGTTTTTTTTTGTTTTCGTTTTTCACAATTTCCAGCTATTTGCGGTGTTAATTGAAAATGCAGCATTACGTTAGGCGGTAAAGAGAAAAGGAAAATTTATACAATTTGTTAAATTTAATTGCATATTTTAAGGGTTCACAAGGGAATTCCAAGAAAAGTAATAAATTTCAAGCATGTAAGCAGCTTTTAAATAAAATATATGTTATTAAGCCAAAAGAAACTGTTGTGTTAAATTAAACTTCTGCTTAATTTGGTTTTAAAGATTCTGGTAAATGCATATCAAGGTAAATAGGGCAACAATTTTAAATTAAAATTTTTTATGTATTCCACTTTTAGGCGCTATGGGAAACGGCAAGGCAAAATTAAAAGAAGATGATTTATTTTTAAGCAGAAGAAAATAATTCGAAGGGAAAGTTTGCTGAAAGTGTATTGATAAAGTCAAAAAGGAGAACAAGTGTAGGTATAAACCGGAATTCAAACATCACATGGACACCCTAGGCTTTTTCACGCTCTACTTGCTAAGAGGCAATCCTCTAAAGTATTATTATTCTTTGCATCAAACGTAATATTGTCCATCAAATACGTTATTGTTTTCATGGCCTAGATTTCAGAGGATGGAATAAAAGCCAAATAGAATCAGCAGTTGCCAGATGATTCTTTAAATATACCACTGTGACCATTATCAGATGATCTTGTTACCATATGGGCATTTAAGACAACCTTTTTCTATCGAACAAAACTCTCAATGCAGTCGTTTCTGAAGAACAAGAATACATGTAACTCAGATTCATAAGAAAGAAATGGTTCCTACAACTTTTTGCAGAAAATTTAAAGAAATTTTTTCAAAGATTTTTTGGTATCCTGAACCTGGGAGAAAGTTGAAAGTAATTAGTTTAAATAAATCAAGCAGATTAACCTTTAAAAGAACACGTTCGTATACATGGGAATTGAAAAAGAATAACAGTTTCCTTGTTTAGTAATTATTGTTGCCTACTTTTAGGTCCTTAGCATGTATTTTTTCTCTTAATTTCTGTATTTAAGCTTAGAACTGGTGACAAACAGTTGTTTTACGTTTTAAATCAAATCTTTTAACTGTTTAAGCCAACTACTCCGTAACATCACATACATACATGTTAACATTACTGTTGTGCTCTCCTATGTAGTGCTGTGTGTGTGTTTATATTTGCTAGGATATGAAAGTTCTGTTATATGGTTTTAAGATTTCCAGACAGATAACACAAACAAATGTTTTGGTTTGTGATTTGGAAATTTGTTTTGTACTCTGAAGTTTTTCTCTTTTTTTTTGTTTTTGTTTTTCTGTTTTTACCAAAAACAAGTTATTTTCTTGCTGGCATTTAGCCAGAAATTAAGAAAAATCTAAAAGCCAGCCAGAAAGGAAACAAATAGACAATGAGGGAACAGCAACAGCAACAGCAACAGCTACAGCAGCAGTAGTAGTAAAGCAACCAAAACATGTTCACATGTCTTTTGCAGGCGTACAATTCCCAAAGTTTATGCATTTGCATTAAGCCATGTTTAGAAACAGCATTCATCTAACCAGGCATATTTAGCACCAACACTTGTTCAAATTATAACTAATGAATGTGAGTGAGGAAGGGAAGTACAAGTAGAACATTTCTTTAGGCTGACTTATCAGCAGCATTTTTTTATTTGATTCACTCCCTAACTTTTGTTACCACAAAACGAACTTTGTTTCATTATACATCTACTCGTAACTGCTATCCAAAGCAGCCAAATATTAGATAATTTCCATTTTATTCTACTCTCTTTTTTTTGTTCAAAACAATTTAAGTTGCAAATCTCTCTCTCTCTCTATCTCTTACAAAAATAAACAAAAATAATTTGCTTCATTTCAATAGAAATTTCTATTCATTTTTCCAATTTTTTTTTTTTTTTGTTTCATGGCTTAGAAAAAAATTCTTTTGCTACTACACAGCAAAAATAATCTCTATTTGCCCAGCTATTAAATGTTAAAGTTCCGTAAAATATTTCCTTTGTATTTAGGAGAAGAAGATTTTAAATTCCTTAATGTATTTCAATGTTTAGTAGATTTTGGCTAAGGAATGTTTAAGTTGAGTATCATGGCAAATGAATGCCTCTGGCATTGGTTGTGAAAAAGGAGCAATACTGCAAGAATTTGAAAAATACAACGAGATTTGTTGTGCCCTCTCTTATAAAATCTCTTATAAAATGATTTCGGAATTATGTTTGATTATTTTTATGATCGTTTGAATGAAGTGAAAAGCTAAGTGAAGCTTCTTCAGATACATTTCGAAACATTTTAATAAACCAGTCCTAACTGTTGTCACTTCGGGGTCTTTATAGACTTCGAGGTCTTCAACCTGTATGTACCAGAAAGCTACTGTAGTCACTTTACTTGAAATTTTTTTATGTGTGAAGCTTTTATACCATAATACCAATAAGATTCATAAGATTCAATTGCATATCTATCTACAATCTAGTATTTAAATTGCTTGCTTACTTAATACTTTAGTCAGGATTACAACCTAGTTTCTTACACCATCTATGTTGCGCATGATAATTTTATCCATGAGTAGTGGGACCTACAGTTTAAAGTCAGTTTTATTTACTCGCCGAGTTTTTGCCAAAAGTCTGCTGGGAGGATATAACCGAGAGAAATATTTTTTATGTTAATTTTTGTTCGAGGTATCTGAGCTATGGTTTGAACCACGGAAAGTTGTGTAATAAACCATCATTTACTCTCTATCAGCTTACGCCGACTTCTATTTTCTAACTGGAATACGGAATTACGCAGTATCCAAAGTGCTTAGAGCTGCCTTTGATGTACACTAAAAAAAAGAATAGGCATCAGCAATATTCACAGAAATGTGAATCTACGCACTCATTGGTACCCAAGAGCAAAGTAAGAACAGAACGGGTCTTAAAATATTATCCTGTGGTACATCGTTTGCAATCTAGTAATCGCCAAAGAACAGATCACATTGATATAAATAAGGATCATTATAATATTGTAGCTGCCTCTTAAGAGATCCCTTTCGGAAATAGATTCTACGGAAAAAGTGATAACATACAGTGAACACGTGTTCACTACAGAGCACGTGCCCTTGCTGTCCAAAATACGATATATTTTGAAGAATTTTTATGAACGTAGTAGGTAGTGTGTTGGTTTGTTATATGCGAGGTTATATGGTTCTAAGCCCAGATCAAACATCTCAAACTAAACGAAAGTTGAAAACATATTCGGCGACTTACTCTCAACAGATTTCTGGCATAAACTCTGGGAGTAAATAAAATTGCCATGAAAAATTTCTTAAAAACTTGTTGTTCGAAGTCGAATTTAAACTGTAGTTCCCGTTACTCATATATAAAATTAACACACACAACATTGGTGTTGAGAGAAGCTAGGTAGTATTTCTGACTGAAGGGTTGTAATGGCCAGTTATGTATTTTGTACTCTTACAGCCAAACCATTATAGGCAAATCTACCACAGCCTTATAGAAATTACGGTTGGTTGGATATTATATTTCCAAAATCTATCAACCAGATTTTATTGCTCCCCTTGGCATTAGGAATGTTTTGTTATCTTATTCTTCTGTTTTGGACAGACCAGCTTATTCACAAAACTAATCTGCAGCTTATTACATACGACGCGATGCGTTTTTATTCAATATCATATCCTGTTTGCAAAGTAGATATGCGGAAAAAAAATCAACCCAGTGAACATTTGTTTACCTCTAAGGCCACTGTATTTGTTTCCAGCTATATAGGGAATGTTGAAAGAGAAAAATCAAAACCACAGTTTAAAATAGAGTCTGAGTTGGATCATCCTATAAATCTATCAATTTTTTATAAGAACCTTACGTTTAGATTGATTTTGTTTGACGCCATGATTATAATTCGTTTCCTGATTATAATTCGTTTCCAGCATTTTTCATTATGCAGTTTGTCAGTTAAGTCCCTTTTTCACTAAAACACTTTAGTTATTGTCATTGAAATTTATTTTCTATTGTGGTTACAAAAAGCTTTTGTCTTATAAAATAAACTTCTTCCTTCGAATAACAAAATACAATTGCTCGCTGTCAACATACACCCCCTCCCCTCTCACCCCTTTCACCCTTTTATATGAATTTCTCTAAAAGAAATTATTTTCTCTCTGGTACTTTTCTCTTGTCGTTTTTCTCTTTTGTTTCTTTTTTGTTTTTGTAAAATTTTTAGTGTTGAAATCTGTTAAAATCTGTTTGCAAAGCTTATTTATTAAGCTGGTCGTATTCAAAGTTATTTATTATCTTTGTGGCAATGCTTTTGCCTTTTATATAAATCTACGTTTGTTTTTGTTGTTGCAGTTTTATATTGTATTTTTTGTTGTTTTTGTTTTATTTTTATGGTTGCAAAATACTTTCAATGAGATTTAAACATTTGGTTGCCAGAGACGGGTTCTTCTTTTTTTTCTTTATTTGTTTGCAATACTTTTAGTAGAGTTACTTGGTTGTCTGGCTGGCATTGTTATAAGATTTGTATTTATTGTTGTTTTTGCTGTTGCAAGCTCAACAAAAATTAAATGAATTTAACGTATATTATATTCACAGTTAAGTAGATTATGTACAACTTAACAAAAGATACGAAAATACAGAAAAAAAATTCCTTGCAAGCGAATTAAGTTGAGGAAAAAATCAATAAAAATTTCGAAGAGAAAAATTTATACAAAAAATTTAAAATAAATATTTAAAGAATTGTAAAATAAAACCATTTATACTGTTTCCGAGATGATGTGACGTGAAATGTACAACCTTTTTGATCACAGAAGATACTTTCCATAAGACTGATGGCAGCCTCTGTTTGAGATGTTAAAATCTATTAAATTCCACGCTTTGTTTTCCGCCAACAGTCTTTAATTATTTATGAAAATCCTTCTTTTTTACTTAATTTCCCTTATGATTATCGGCATTATTGTTTAAATAATATTTTCCAAAAGCAAACAAAAAAAAAAAATGAAAGAAAAAAATCAAAAATTTTATTTCCTGATTTGCTACTCCATAACATAAAACAATTCCCTTGAAACATGTTTAGAAAATGAAAATACAAATCAAGCATAACGAAAAACAAATTGAAAAAAAAAACTGGTCATATAAACCAAGTAAAACGGACATAAAAATGATAAGAAGACAAGCTCAGTTATGCTTCTAAAGAAAGGCACACATACGATGAAAGTTCTAAACAAAAAGTTGCTGAAACTAAATACAAATGACAGGAAGCTTCTAACAAATAGCTGAGATTGTGACAATAACAGTAAGAACAGCAATGGTAGCGCGGCAGTAGCATACAACAATTTTCATACAAATTCAAACATGAATGAATTCCCGAATGGGATTTAACATGTTTGTGCTACCAAATTTAGGCATGACACAATAAACAATGTATTGGAACAAACAACAACAACAATGGGAACAACAATGACAACATTAGCGACAACAATGACTATAATGAAATAAAATGAACAAAAAATCTTTTTTTGTTTTGCTTTTCACAACTAAACGACATAAATTAGTTGGAAACGTTACCAAAAAGAAAAAAATCTGAAACCAAATTTTTTTAAAAATTTTTTAGAATAAAAAAAAATTTAAGTGGTGGCATACTTATAGGCTTCATATTAAATTATTTTAATTTTATAATGTTTCATATTAAATAAATAAGAATAAAATATTTAATAAACATTTTTAATTTCATTAATACATAAATTCGAAATCATTAACTTCAAATAGAGCTTAAAAATTTGAAATATTGCATACTTTTAGGCCTTTAAGAAACTTTCAAATTAATAAAACATTATTTAAGAGCAACAATTAAAATGAAAGTAATTAATTTAAAGTATTTAAACGTTTTAAAAGCAAATAACATAAAGAATATCATAATATAACTAAACGTACTCTTACATTTTGAAATATGCTGCATACTTTTAGGTAATTACAAATAATTTAATTATTATATCCGATTTATATAACAAATATTGTAACCGGAATTAATTGATTAAATTGGTTGATTGATTAATCATATTTTAAAGAAAAAATTATTCTGGTTGGTGGTTGAAAAACTATGATGGCACAAAGTACTGAAAATTTTCGTATGCTCTTATCAGATACATTGTACTCGGATCAATACTTTTCCATTCTTTGCAACAATTCTTCTCAAAATTGAAGAACTTACTTAATTGATCATTATAACACTTTAGTCTGAATTAAGATTTTGCTGCACCCATGTTGTGTGTGTTCATTTCGTCTTCAAGCGACGGGGCCTCAAGTTTAACATCGACTCTGAACGACAGAGGCGAGAAACTTATTACTACAATTTTATTTAGTCTCAGACCTTTTGCCAGAAGGTTAAAATTAAAATTAATTTCAATTAATTTTCCTTAAAGCAGAATATGTTTTATAGTTTGGTAAGGTCTAAACTGGATCTGGAAAAAGGCGGCAGAGTTTTTAGTTCCAGAAAAGAATACTCTGCGGCTACAAGGAAACCTATGTACTCAATTTAACTTGGATAGGAGGTACAAACGCTAGCTCATAGCAATACTATCTGATCGTCAAGCTTCCGGCGCTTATGAGACTAAATCAAAGATAGTTTGGAAATATCTGGTGGACTTGAATTTTCTAAGTGTGTGAGAATTTGTGGCCATGAGCAAGCAGACAAGCCTGCCAGGACGGAGCTTTCATGCCATTATTGGGGTAAGAACCAGACGAGTGGGGCGAATATTTGGAATATTATGATCAACAAAAGAGGAAATCTGAGTTATGCATCAAAGTATCTGGAATTAGCCCCAGATTGGTAACCGGTCTTTTGACAAGTGCAGACGCAGGACATACTTATTCAGAATAGGGGTTGTATCGCAATTAATCATCAGAATACATTCTTGGTAATACATCACCAGTAGAACCACCTGGGCACATTAAAGCGCTGCTGTTGATATCGGGAAGCGTTCTGAAATTTGTCAAGGCAATAGGCTTGAAGGAGAAGTTATAATGTTACTATATATAGTGATCTAATGGTACTAAGTACTAAGGCGCTCCTATGCGGTCATAATAAGTGATGTCTCTGAAATATTGTGAAGGTACTTTCCAGAATATAAGGTAACAAATTCTAGGAATTAGTGCTCGAAGTAAATAAATTCTATTATTCTTAGCTTTTAAAATAAACTTATTATATATATTCAAAAATGTTGCCTACTTTTAGGTTATGTTGGCAATGAATTCGTACTTTGTATTCTCCCTTGAATTTAAAAATTATGAAATGAAACTCAAACTAAAATTTAATTCATAAATTTACTTATAAAGTGGATTTTTAAAACCGATGCCTACTTTTAGGCACTGAACCAGGAAAGATAAATATTTTTAAGTTGAAGTTTATATTATTTCAATTTTAATTTTCATTTGTTTTGCTACATGAAACTCTCCAATTTTGTCTAAATTGCTGCCTTTTCATTGTTAATATTTGACGTTATAAAAACCTAGAGAATCGTATAGTTTCTTATCATATTAACAAAACGAAACGTTATAATTTTCTTGTTTTTTCAAAAAACGTAGTAATTTTTTGCCAACCTACTATTCGGAAGGGTAAACATGACATTAAATCTCTAAATCCCCAAACATACAAATGAATGATGACCGATGTCTAGGCATAAATGATGCCAAAGACAACAAATCGTTGCAAGTGACCAAGAAATATTTCAAACTTAAAATCTCAGCAAAAATTGACACAAACACATACACACACACACACACACACACACTTAACTGCACCGGCAATACTTTTCGTATACGTTTCAACTCAACTCCCTTCGTGTTTGGCATCTTTAGGACTGCTAAAGACAATAAAAGCCAGAATGCTGGCTCGTAACGTTCTGTCGTTACCAAATTGAAAATGAACAATGAACCAACAGCATTAAGACGAGAGAATACATAAAAGGCAGTAGAGAAGGGACGAATGAGAATGTAAAGAAATAAACATTCGATACACAGCACGTTGCAAAAACGTGCACCATCAAAAATAATAGCAAACAGACATAGAAATAGAAATAGAAATAGAAACAGAACAGAACAGAACAGGACTCATATGTATTCAATGGTCATTTCTGGCAGTGGCAAATAAAAAATAAAAGCAAACGAAAATGTAAAAATAAGAGAAAAAACAACAAAAAAAATCATAAAAATAACAAAATAAAAAACGAAAAGACACAACCTCAAACATGTAGTCATGAACGTTTGTATGACTAAATGAAATGGTTAAAGACAATACGGAAAAGGATGACATAAAACATTACTTAAACACATACACATATACACACACATACACGAAAAAGTATACACGTACAACGTATGTGTAGTATACTTCTAGGCTTTGAAGACACTGTAAAAAAAACCGACATTTTCTGGACAATTGTTACATTAAAATGCTTCCCATTGGTCATCAATAACGGCAAATGTTTGTTAAAAACGAGCAAAAAAAAACACGACGAGAAAAAATGTGTTTGCAAAACTTTTTGGCGTAAGAAACAAAAAGAAATCAAAATGATTACAATTGAAGGAAGTTTAATAGGAAGTTAAAAACAAAATTGTACAATAGGAATACAAGAGAATGGCGAAAAAATCTCTTTATTGAAGTGACATTTAATAATGATTTGAAAAATAAAATTTATAGAACTTTGTTTTATAAAAAAAAGAAGATACAAGGAGAAAACGCCTAAAAGCAGTATAGACAAATTATAGCCTGTCAGAGTTACTGGATCTGGTAGACATAATAAGAAATCAAGAAGAATGGTTTTATTTTATAAATTACTTCGGTTTTAAATCGACGACATTTGATTTCATTTACAGTGTATAGCCTAACTTTGATAAATATCAACCATTCTCTGCTTTATATTACTGACGTGCAAAAATGCATTTTAATGATACATTCGATAAGACATTATGAAAGCATTCAAATGCAGAAGCAAAGGATGTTCAGCTCAGACGTAGGGAAGTCAAATGGAATTAGATAAGGACAGAGTTAGTAAAAGCTACAACGAGTTTGAAGCAATGCCACAAGACACAATTTTTTGAAACTCCTTCTAGCAAGTTCTATTTAAAACGGGATATGAACTTCTAATTTCCTACTTCTATGGTGATCTGGACCTATTACAATCCTTATTACAATCCTTTTCTCATGATTACAACCTAGGTTCTCACACTACTTATGTTGCAGATTACTACAGATTAATATCGATTTCGAACGAAATGTTATTTGGAGAAACTTTTCATAGCAATTTTATTTACTCTCAGAGTTTTTGCCATAAATCTGCTGAGAGGAGGTCAGAGAAAAAATATTATATGTCTGACCAACACTCTAACTACTAATCTACGGCGACATCTGGTGATATGTGTAACAAATAATTGCGGCAACTGAGGTATATTGCTTGGTGACAAACCTGAGCGCTTCAAGTTTAAATTTTGCGGATAACGAACAAATGTTCATTGTGATTTAAGACAACTTATTACCCAAATAATCGAAAAAATTGGCGTTTTTTCCTTGGTTTATCGATGATTTTATAATCCACAAAAATAGAGCCTGAAATTAATTTCTCTCCTGCATTCCTGATATGCGTTATACGAACACTAAAATGGACTTGGTTTGGCTAAATATTGTGGTGAGGTGATTATGTCATTACCACAATGGATACGTGGACGTCTCCGTTCTGCTTGATTACTTTTAAACGGAAAAGTTCCAAACGATTCTCGATTTAGTAGCTACAGATGACTAATCGTATTTATATTTTCACGTATTGAAACTATCCAACTTGCAACTCATTGCGAAGAGATTTGATTTAGATTTTAAGCGTACTGAATACTGGCACTTGTATTCAGATTGTATAAATAATGGCCCGGAGTCCATGATAAATAGTGCGTGGTGTTCTGAATATCATATCTATACTTACAACTACATTTAATCTCAACTTTTTAATTTTAAATCAATTTTTAATATATTTACTTAATTGTTTCCTTTTTATTGCATACTTTTAGGCTAATTTAAAATCACTTTCTGTAATTATTGTTAGAAAACAATACTTTTTTAAATAATTAATCAAAAATTACAAAATTTTCTACTAACTTCCCCTCCTTCCCCCATTCTAAATCAGTTATAGCAACAGTTTAGATAATTTCAATAAACTTTGATGGCTTTATAAATCACCCTAAAAGTTTACTTTAGTAAAGTAAGTAGTTTCAGTTCGTATAACTAGTTTGCCGTAGTACTCTTAAGTAATCTTAGTTTGTCATATGCAAATAAAGTTTTGTTTGGGCCAAAAATACGTTTTTTTTTGCCATTTCGTATAACTATCTTAAACGCTTGTTAAGGAAAATTGCAACGGTAAATAGCAATGACGGTGGCAGTAATAACAAATCATAACTCATTTCCATAGAATTTCATAAACCACTTAAGATAAGTCTAATTAATGTTGCCTATGCCAAGGCTGTATACACTATACTACACTATATATTCAGCAAAAGGCTTAACAGAATTGTGGTTAAACATATAGAGACATTAGTTAATGGGTAGTAGGGGGTGGTTACTGGTCATAACTGGACTTAAGGGTAATAATTCATTTAAGAATAAGTTATCTTATGGGGCAGGTTATATGGCTATGTGTATGTATGTACCTGTGTATGAGTATGTGGTTATGTTTAAGAGATTTATAGCCACAAATAACTTGACTTTGTTTTAACACAGTTAAGTAGGCAGGCAACCACACAAGATACCCTGGCTAAAAGTAACAGTTGAGTTAGTCATTTGGTAATAGTTGAAGATACCGTTATTATATGTACAATTTGCATATTATGCTTAGTTGCCTGGAAATATACTATAAATAAAGGCAAAATAAATAAGTTTACGATAAATTTTTGGACCCACGTATACAGTTGTTATGTGCAACAGTATTCGAAAGCATATATCATTATTAGAAAATAACTTCAAAGCTTAAATGTCTCATGGAATACTTCATGTAGAATTATTTTTAATTTAAATACAAATGAGTTGAGCCTTGAACTGGTAAACTTAAATTTGGAAAATCTCAATAATTAAAAACAAAATAATTTACAAGTAATTTATAAAGTTTAACTTGAAAGGGAAATAAACAGAAAACCATTTATAGCAAGAAGTAATCAATAAACCATTAACTTCTGCAAATAACCTCAACGAAATAAAATATTTCCCCTACTTTCCTTTATTCGGTTCTCTTTTCTCTATTTTCGAAATGTTATTGTCTATTTATAACCTAAAATAACAACAACAATAGCAAAACAAAATTTATTACGTTTTACACAAAATAAAGCACAGTTTTAGGCAGCTGTAAGAGCTTTCAATTACATAGACCTATAAAAGGACGAAATAATAATAAAAAGAATCCCTTAAACATGTTTTCACCTGTCCTTTTTTCAACGCCCTTTTTGCCTGGACAAAAGAACGGAAACCAACATGCAATTAGAGCTAAAAGTAGAAGAGAAAAAAAGGACATAAAAAATGCCTTGTTTATGGTTTTGGCCTTCTTTGATGATAATTGCCACAGTGTAAATGAAGAAATAAATTATTTAAGGTAAACGATTTTTTTATGAAGAGCCCTAAGACAGCGTAGTTATTAAATATTAAGCAACAACATAAACAGAAAAACAAGGTAAAAAAATTATTTGCCTTAAAGTAGGCAAAAAAATTTTTACAACTTTTTTTTAATATCGCACATTTAATAGTGTAAGAAGAAAATTAGAAAATGTGTTTTAAAAAGAATTCGCTTCGGCATATTTAATATGATCTGAGCTATTCTGATTTTTGTCAATAATGATAACAACAAAGTTTTTCATGTTCAAGGAGCAGTTAAGCTGATCTAATGTTTAATTTAATTTTTTTATTTTTATTATAAAAACTAAATTAAATTTTCGTCCTTGAAAAACTTTCTACCTTAATGTATGAAAATATATGAATTAAAGTCTATTTTTAGGGGCACAATAAGTTCTAAGACCACTTACTGGTTTTGTTTACTATTTCTTTTAGCACTTTTTATTTTGTCTGTCGTTCGTTT
Source organism: Sarcophaga bullata (assembly GCA_005959815.1). Taxonomy (NCBI): domain Eukaryota; kingdom Metazoa; phylum Arthropoda; class Insecta; order Diptera; family Sarcophagidae; genus Sarcophaga; species Sarcophaga bullata. Next base: position 119,392 of record QOCX01000267.1, read on the forward strand.
TTCTATCAATGCTAAGAATTTTAATTTTCTAACCAAAGGCTATTTTTAGGGGCCTAGGAATGCTATATGCTCTTTAATGCCTAAAAGCAGGCAACATTTTTTATTATTACTAAAATTTTTTAATATAGTAGCCGCTTTAATTGATAACTAATACTGAAATATTACACCCCTCTGTCCAACTCATGCTACTGATAGACCAACTAAAAACTCAATTTGTCTCCTCATCGGAGAAGTATTCCACTTCTAAATCACATGCCTATTGATTAAAGGTGGACTGCTTTTTGCACCGGTCATGTTCTGTACATGTAACGTATGGCCTTTGTTCTTTAAATTCTAGATTAGTCCGCTTAAAATATAGTAACATTTAACAGAAAAGTTAATAGCCCTTTGACCGATTATTATTAGTCCACAGACCACTCTGCCTGTGTTATTTGTTCCTTCGTTATCTGATAGGCGTTTAAATTTCGTTTGATGTTGCTGAAGGCCTTAAAATAACGATTACTTTTCTGTACAAAACAACAAAAA
>QOCX01000267.1:119932-134429 GCA_005959815.1 Sarcophaga bullata
CTACTTCAAGGAGAATAATAAATTTTAATAAATTTTGTTTAAAGTAATTTGGAAATATTACAAAAAGAATTTTAAATAAACGAGTTAGGCAGCAATTCTTTATTACTTTTATTTGTGCTTAAAGAATTTTTGTTTTACTTGGGTTAATTTGTATGTATTTATATTAAATCCTATAAGTAGGCAAATATTTTTATTTATTCACTCTTTATTTTTCTGATAGATTCAAAAATTAAAGTATTTGTATAGTCTGCATTTTTCTTTTATTAAAGTTATTATAATTTTTTGTGCTGCCTATAAGTAGGCACCACAATTTTATATCTGTTTGGTTTTCTTACATATTTTTAGGATAAATTTATAATAACAGTTTAAAGCTCAACTATAATTAGTTTAAGAATATAAGTCTAAGAATGATTTTAATTTTCCCTGGGTGCCTATAAGTAGGCAACAAAAATTGATTTGCCTGGTAGTGAGTTTAAAAAATAAATCTACAGTATAGAGGATAATAAATATTCTAAAAATAAAAAACAATCTTTTATTGTCTTTATTGTGAAAGATTTTCTTCAAATTATTATTTTTTATTTAGCAAATTGCCATAATTTCCTTTAGTGCCTATAAGTATGCAATCATTTATTTTCTTTCATACTGCTTAATTCTAAAAACAAAAAATAATAATAACCCTGAACTAATGACTGCTATTCTATGTAATATGGATCATCAGATTCAAGGCTTTATTAATTAAGGCCGTATTTTCTTTTTGTTTTCTATGGAACATGGTCGAAACCTTAATGATATATTTCCTAACAAAAAAACAAAGTTTTTTTTTAAACTTAACCACTTATGAAGCACACTTTTTTAAGTTTCTGGCATGGAAAGAAAATCTTTTATCAGATGTCAAATCATAATTATAGTCATTATGATAATGAGTATTTGGAAAATGAACGAAATGGATACATATGTATGGATGTATGCAAAAGGAATAGCAAACGATTTCTTAAATTAGTAAAAGCACACACACACACACACAAAACAAACAAAAAACAAGCATAACAACAAAATTAAGATAATGTCACGCAAATGTAGAAGAAAAAATAAAGACAAAAACGAAAAAAAAAATAAAAGCAAGACAAAGAAAGCTGTCAACAGAGTGTATTTTTTACAAGGCCATTGGGCCACAACCAAACATTTGCAGGCTGAAAAGAAATCAAAAAGAAAAAAATTACAATTGTATGACATTCGCATACAAAAAAGTTTTAACACACACAGCTGAAGACTCCAGCAGTGTAAATGATAATGATGATGATGTGGATCACAGCATATGTTAGGGGTCTTCACTTCTCTTATTTTGAATTTTTTTTTTGTGTGTGTATTTGTTTGTTTTGCTATCCTTCACATTTGTGCTCACTCTTTATCCTAGAAAACGACCTACTTATGCTTAAAGCTTATGCATACACTTACATACTTACAATATACATATACACGCACATACTCATTTACTTATAGACACACAATTGCTATCTTATGTCATTTTAAAGGAACATAATGATGATGATAATGATGACAGCATTGCCGCCATGTTTGAAAATTGAAATTTTCCTGGAGTCTGCAGCAACTACGATTATATGAGTTAATGCTGAAGACAGGAATAAAAGCAAGGATACAATACGCTTACAAACATACATACACAATAATATTCTTTTACCACAGCACACCATATACACTGACTGAGGCATTGCTTAACGTTTTCCTTTCTATTTTTTTTTTTTTGAATTTGCCATGTTTAGAATAACAAAAATTTTCCAATTTTTTTTTTTTGCAACCAATATCGCATTACACTCTCATACACACCCACACTCATCTAGATGCACACACATAAATACACACACAAGTCTTTATTTAGAAAATTTTCCCTGTGCCACTGGTTACGTACATACCGTGCCATACACACAAATGTATGCAGTTGACATTTGTAATGTCAAATGCTTATAGAAAAAAACAAAGACCCGAAAGAAAACGTTTCCCAATAAAAAAAAGAAGAAAAAAAAAAGTTTCCATATAATTGTGTCAGTGTAGTTGACATTTAAGGTGAATGAGAAATTTATTATGCGTTCGTATGTAAGCGTGTGTATACGATAACTGAAATTTAATAAGAATTTTGTGCTTTTTTTTCTTTCTGTTTTTGTCTCTTTTAACTTAAAAGTAATTTCGTTAATTGTCTATTGTAGGCAGACTTGGCATAAATAAAACGTTCGTTCTTTTTTTTATTATTAAAAACAAAAAAAAAAAAAACAAAACGACAAAGAAATGAACGAATTTAATAAAGTTTTTATTTTAACTTGATTAAGTCTAGTCTGACGGCTTATTTTGTATTCTGCATGGATTTGAGTTTAAACGTCTGCTGAAAGAAATTTGATATTTTTTTTCTCGAAAACTTTATTAGACTTAATGATGTTATTATGCTGCTATACGGTTCCCTAGGGTGGTGTTTATGTCACAGGCAGTATAAATATATTTTAAAAGGGCTGAGAATTTCGTTAAATTTAAACCAATTTTGTTTTAAAGTCTTTAAATCAAGTTGTTTAAAGCTTCCAGAAAACGAAAAAATAATAAGAAAAATTTCAAATGAAAAAATTTTGTTGCCTATTTACAGGCATAATGTTTAGATGTTTTACGGTCTATTTTTAGGCAAAAAGTATTTTCTGTAAAATTTTAAAATTAAATTAAAATTAATAAAAATGAAACGTAAATTATTGTTTTAAATTATTTTCCTAATTATTGTAAATATTTCAGAACTTTTATCACTGCTAACCCTGAAAGAAGGCACCTATTGTTATCATTTTGGTTTTAATGAGGTTGAAACAAATTACACAGGCAGCAACAATTTATTAAAAGCGATTTTTCTCTTGTTTTAATAGCGTTGAGGGTCTATTTTACAACACTAAGTGTATTATGTTTAATCTGCCGCTTCGATGGTTACCTTTAGGACTTTAGGACAGTGTACTTTGAAGCTAAGGTGTACTGTGCTTATTACATATTTGCTGTCTAAATTTCTTTCTAATAGTTTCAGGGCATCTGTTAAGATCTTAACCGAACTAATTTATTTCCAAGATACACCTCATAGTTACTGGATGATTTTCAAGACGAAGATTGCCGTATGAAATTATGCACATTCAAATGCTTTATCATCATAGCAGCAATGTCATATCATCAGGCGATATCATCAGTACTCTGTCTTCCATGTTTTGACCATTTATAATAAATGTTTGTTCCACTCTCCTGGTTAACGTTAATGTTAATTCTCATTCTAGTAGCCATGTCCCTATGGTCATGTATTAGCAGGCATTCGTTATCGGTATAATCTAGGTAAGTTTTATTTTCATTCCTCTACGCTTTTTCGAGGATGAGGCCATAACGTAACTAAAAATATTGAGAAAGGTGAAATTATATTGCCTACTTATAGGCAGCAATGAAAATGTAAAATATATGTTAAGGAGAATGCAATGAAAAATTTTATTCCCTGCTTTTAGGGCTTTGAATAAGTTTTTATACGATATTGGATTATAATTAGATTTATTATTGAAACCATATTACAGACATAATTATTGATATTTTGAAGAAAATTTGGGACATTAAAATGGACAAAATCAAAGCGTTTATCGCGTTATTTAGATGATATTGCAATTAAACCAATAAAGTATGCTGTAAAAAAATTCCTACTCAATAGCACTCTATCAAAAACAAAGCAGTATAATGAGCGTTAACAAAAATGGTGCTTGATGTATTGAAACTTGTTATTAAACTTTTAAAGAGCCCTAAAGAAGCAACCTTAATTGCATAATAGGCCCACATATTAAAAACCATTATGCATAATTTAAATCCATTTTTAAAAACCAAGCGAAAGACAAAACTTTCGCAAAAACTTCTACTACTTACAGCATGAACAGTTTAATTTAAATACTTTAAAATCTCTTTAAGTCTCTTTCTTTACCTCGAAGGACTTGCTTGCCGAATGCTTTGTTTATATGCGTGTATATATTAAAAATGTAAATTAAAGGTATCTAAACTAAATGTAAATGGGGGCAACCTAACAAGTTGAAAAAATAAGAAGAAAAAAAACCCCAAAGAAAAAAATTATAATTTTACGAGAAAATAAAAAAGTATTGAAAGTAAATAATTTATGTAAAGCTCTGATGGTCATTGTTTATATTCAGAGGAGAATAATTCTTATTTTAGTTTTTTTTTATTATTTTCCTATGCTTTCCTTCCTTTACTTTTCTTTTGTTTTGTTGAGTTTCGTTTTGTTTTGTTGTATTTTTAAAAGAGAATTTAAATTTTTTTAATATTAATGTAATTTGGGTAAAACAATCACAAAGAAAAAGAGAAAATTTTTGTTGAGAAAAAGAAAAGAAACGTAAAGTGAAAATAAAAAAATGTAATTCAAGGACTTGTAGAAAGTAATATTGACGCAAAAGTAAATATTTTAAGCCTTAAAATAGACACACAAAAATTTATTTATTATTTTATTTCTAAGGCCGTCAGATAGACTATGAAAAAAAATTATGGCTCTTAAACCACACAGATTCAATTTAACATTAATAGTTAAAGCCTAGTTTTAGGAGAATTTATATATATTCTTGGTTTCATTTTACAAGCTTTTGCTGTTTTCCTTAAGTTTAGAGACTCTAATACTATTTTTTTGTTTTAATTTTTCAAAAAACTAAAGACCAAAAAGCCAGATAGAATAGTTGAAACATAAGAAGGTCTTCAAATTCTACCTTAAACAAGCCTGCTTAAATACCTTCTTAAGCTTTACATTTTCGGTATTTGAAAAAACTTGAAAAAATCTCTTTAGATTGTCTCCCTTTAAAAATAATGAATTTAGCATTAATCATGGCACAGTAAAAGCCTGAAAGCAAACCCTAAACAGTTATTTATTATATCACTCCTGTACTATCCAATTGGCATTCTTTCAGACCTTTCTCAGTTTTGCTTTCTAGAAATTCCAAAACGCACACGGGTTTTCTTTGTGAACGCATTAGAAGCGTGAAATATTTTTATGAATTTGGTGCCGAATTAAGCTGAATTTGACAGATGGCATGTGTTAATTGTCCTTTAAGGACCGCAGTGGTTTGTGGCTATTCGCATGTCCTTGTGAATTAAAAAGAAACTCTTCAAGAAAAAGTCTAACGTAGTTAAATAGGACGATCTCGGTGGCCCGACCACATCACCCGCACGTGAGATTATCATGCCATTTCACTGGGATTTCACTGGGCCTCATCACTGGGATCAGTTGCCAACTGTTTTAAAGCCCATTCAACGAACACACTTTGTTGTCTACAATCGTCCATGTTGATAAGCCGAAGTAGACTGAATAATTGACAACTAATTTAACAGATGTAGTTGCAACTTGTTGTGCGTTATCAACTGTCAAAGTTCCGAAGCCCCTGTTGGAAGACCCTCTATTAGATAAAAACAGTTAAAGTTGAGTGCACCATTATCACCAACATAACTTTTACAAATTTCTGTGCACCCAGATTTTTTCAGGGATTTTATAATTTATCCTCCGCTTCTGACGCTTGCAAGAATATGAAAAAAAATCGTTAGAAATAGACTGAATAATTGAGACTAATATAACAGATTTAGCTGCAACTTTCAAACTGTCAGAAGCCCCTGTTGGAAGACACTTAAATGCTCTGCATAAAATTCAGAGTACGGAAATTATGCTGCTACCGACTGTGTGTATTGACCTTTGTTTTCAAAACCTATGCAGATCGAATACAGTTTCCAAGGGAGACTTCTGGCAAACAGAAAAAAACTTAAAGCAACAAGACTGAAATCGAAAGTTCAAGGTAACGGCTTATAAGGGAGACCAATCCACATATTGAAAATGTTATTAAAATCCTCACAACATGCCTCTTGCCTCGAGAAATCGAAAGCGTAATGTATAGTCGTCTTAGTCTAGTAGGTAATATGTTGGCTTATTAGACGTGAGCTTGAACCCCAGGTCAGACATCTCCAACAAAGCCAAAGAGGAAAAAATTTCACAAAAAAATTTGTAGATCGAAGTAGACTTGAAACTGTAGCTTCCGCTACTTATGGATCAAATGAACACACACAAAGTAAGTGGTGAAACTACTCATTATGTACGTATGTATGTATGTATGTATGTATGTAATGAATAAGAAATTTATTATCTTCTTTCTTTTAGGTTTAATTAATAAATAAATCATGTGACGTAAAATCATGCAAAGAAAACAAAAGAAAAAAATCGATAACTTTTTTTCACTTCTTCTTTGTGTTGTTATTTGCGATTGCAGTTTAAAATAAAATGAATAATTACTTAAATGATGTTGTTGACATTCTTTTTTTTTTTTTTTTGTTTTAAATTTATTTTTTATTTTTTTTCTTATTTTGGCATTTAACACAGCCTATACCGACATTATGAATAATTATAAGAGCCTTAATTTTTAATGGCTTAACATTATAATCTAAATGAGATTTTTTTCTTCTGCTGTTGCTGCTGCTTTATGGCCCTTTTTAATGCCTTCTATATGTTTAAGGATTTTCGGCCATAAATAAATATTTTTCAGCGATTTTTTGTTTTTGTGAATTTCTTATGAAAGTAAAGTGTTGAATAATTTAAAAAGAATTTATTTTTAGTTGATATTTTGATTGAAACAAATGGTTTTCGTTTAAAAATTATATCGTAAAAGGGTTTATATTGCGAGTAAAAAAATGCTGTGTTGGTAACATCAATTGCTTTAATTAAGCGTTGCTTTTTGTTATTTGAAGATGCTGCCATTAAGAAAAAATGATTAAAAATTTAAACTTATTTTATTGAAACATATTTTATTTATTAAAACTGAAATGCATACGTAATTATAGACGTTGGTGTACACTTTACTTGATTTATTCCAAATAGTATTGAATTTTTTAAAGAACGTATTTCAAAAATTTCTTTTTGGCCAAGTTTTGTTTCGTTCGTGTACATTTTTCTTGATTTATTCCAAATAGTTTTGATTTTTTTAAAGAAAGTATTTCAAAAATTTCTTTTTGGCCAAGTTTTGTTATATCTTTGACTCTACTTAACCTCAAATTCTTAATAATTTTCATTTGTTCAATTTTTAAAAATTTTCTTTTTTACTACTTAGCTTTTAAGACTTCTTTAATAAAGACTATTCAAAAGATTTCCTAGAAAATCTTAAAGAAAATCGTTTTGTCAGATCAGGCATACAACATATTTAAAATGGGAAATTTTAGTCTTATGTTGAGACACTTAACCTGAAAGTGCTCCAAAATAAAAAAACAAAAAAACAATAAAATTTTTTTTTTGGTATGTTAACAGTTTCCTTTCTTTTTGTTGTTCTAAGAATTACTTACCCTAGCTCTGTAGTTGGTAACCACAACAAATATAATATTAGTAACGATGACAATGACAATATAACAAGAGTATAATATTCCCCAATTGCCTAGAAAAGTAACAAAATATTTCAAGCCCTTGTTAAAGAATAAATAACACAATAACAAAAAAAAAAAAAAAAAAAATAAAAGTAAAGGCATATATGGATTCCATTAAAAATGGCAACATTAAAAGAAGAAAATATAGAAAAACAAATTGCAAAACAAAAAAAAATTGCTCAGAAAAGGCCTATTATAACAACAACAGCATGATAAAAAGTGTATGACAATCAAAAATATCCCTACAAAGTGGTGCAAAAAAAAGGAAACCAAACAACAAAAGGCTAGCACAAAAGCACCACAACAACAACAAAAAAATAAAAAATAAAACGAAAATTGTAATATCGACACATTTAAATGGAGGATACCTTTGAGTGTGACTAATGTTAAGCAATTTGGCACAAAGACTCCAGAGACTTTAACGATAAAACGCTTTTGTCGCAGACCAGACCAGACCAGACTTTACTGAACTACTTACTTACCTTTCGCAAAACAACAAAAAACCAGAAAACAACCAGAAAAAAAAAATAAAGAAAACACTTAAGCCAAGCACCAGAGCCAGTGTCACCATACCGAATCACAGTCATCAACACAATAAGGCAAACCAAACGAATTGAACTGCACACAAAATGTGACAATCAGCACCACCAGCCCCCTGTTTGGAACAGCTCAGCTCTGTGTTGTACACCAATTCGGCTTTGCCATGTTTGATAGAAACAAATGAATGAAAAGGACAAAATCGTTAATGTTAACAACACACGAATACAATAGCAGCAGCAGCAACAACAACAACAATATCAACAGAAAAAAAAAATGGCAACAACATTAGCCAGTCAACATCGGAATTGAGAAACAGAAGATGTATACAATGAAAGAAAGAATGAACACTAAAAAAAAAAGAACAGAAAAACAATCAATGTTATTTATTAGTAACATAAAGCTTCAGCAGCAACAGCAACAACAACAACTAAAACAACAATGGCAACAACGGTGACAACAGTAACAATAAAAAGAAAAAAAAATGAAGAAGAAAAAGTAAAAGAATCTGCATTCAATTTGCTTATCACCAATTTTGAGAAAAATAAAGAACAAAAGCATTAAAAAAGAAACAAGATACACACTCAGCAAGGATATTTAAAGCTATTATAAGGAGCCTTATCGTATTGATAAGATTTAAAGGAATGAATTCTTGTTTTGAAAAACTATATGGTTTTAGTACAATGCCATGAGGTTTTTCAAGCTCTCGTGAAGAGTTATTATAATCAGATTTTCTCTCATCAAAAATGAAGGAAATGGAATGCTTTGATATGCGCAGACTCCTAGGTTAACAGCAACGCGATCTGTCATGACCTGGATACAAGGTCCTTTATGAAATTTGTTTAAAATAGCTAGAGTAGTACGAAACTCTGCTAATTAAGTACAATTTTTAAAGTAGTTGCACTTTTTACCTTCCTGTTGCTATTAATCCCTCTGAGACGAAAAAATTCAATTGGCTCCCTCAGTGGAGTATTTGCAGCCTCGTATTTTTTTTAAATTGAGAGGAAAAATGAAAATAAAAACCACTAAAGATCTACGAAATTTCTATTATTCCTTTCTGGATAGTCTGGAACACATCTCAAATTACCTCTCTATTGCTAAACAAAAATTTAGATTGCCTTAAACCTTATTGGTTTGAAAAGAACCTTTGTCTCCTTTTATCTTATTTTTCGTTGACAACAACTCTTTTCGATTCACAGAAGAGTTCAGACCCCATCAGAGCAAGGAACCTTTCATCCTCGAAATCATTTCTACTTTTTCATTGGCACTTTAGATTTTGACCCAGCGAAGGATAATCATATTTTCTTTATCTACCTTGCAGTCACCGTTTTCCAGTAGCTGGTGTGTTGGATTATTAAACGAAAGACCACGGTTCATATCGCAGGTTAGATATCTCAAATAAATATTTCTACGGCGACTTTCTCTCAGCGGATTTCTGGCAAAAACTCTGAAAGTAAATAAAATTTTTATGAAAAGTAGATTGTAATCCTGCTGATGGGTTGTAATGACCAAACACGTACGTTTCGTACCCATTTTTTATACCTTCTGCCTAAGCTGAATTGAGCTCCTCTTGTGATTGCAATGCTTTTTGAGGTCGCCGTGGAAGCTAGGTCGTAAGCCTTACTGAAGGGTTGTAATGACTAATTATATCTAGCGATTCCACATGTATTTGAAGTATTTCAGTCAATGACTAAAAACTTTCTGGGGACAGTTACAAATGGAGCTGTCAACTATCTATTCATTAGGCTTTGAAGTCCCCAGAACTTGTGTTTGCTTTAATTTGAATTCAATCCAACGGAGAGTCAAGTGCTCTCTGTATCTTCTCCAACTCCATTTGAACTATTTTCCGATTTGGTTTGTCTACCCAGACAATGCTAATGACTATATTTATTGGCATTTTTTTTTTATAAAAGAGATGGCATAGAACGACACAAAACAGTGGGCTTACAACCAGATAATTTTGTCAACCGAAAAAAAAAAATTTTTTTTTACAACAACTCGAGGAAATGTCAGAAATGATCAATAGGCTTAGCCCCTGTTGACACAGCAACATATAGTTTGATATTATATTGTCATATTCAAATCAATAAAATACATTATTTTACAATTAATCACACACGATAACTAATAATTTATTATACATTTTAAGTGAATGAAAGTTGAGTGTGTGAAACTAAAACAATTTTTTCTTTCTTTTACAGGTAAGCTTAAATAAAATAAACCAATTAAATTGGAAATGATACACTATCAGGTACTTATTTATTTAAAAAACATTGAAAAAAAAAATTGATTTGCTATGAATGCATACCTTTTATTCTCTGTCTCTTCAATGTTATTATTTATACGATTGTATTGGGACACTCATACAAAATAGCAACAGCAATAGCAACCAAACGTATCGTTACAAGAAATCATTGACAAAATGTCATTAGTATTAACAACTTTGCTATAAACTCACACATACACATACACAGACGCACACTTATTGATTAAGTAACAAAGAGAGCACAAAGTAAAGTAATTTTTCTCTGTTGTATACAAGAAGGAATGCAAAAACGAATATAAACGAAGAAAACAAAAACAAAAACAATAATAAGCAAATGAGCTTCAGCTTTAAACAGTTCCAATAAGTGATATAAACACAAACATACACACACACATACACATGGTATAGTATGGTAGTGATATATGAGAGAATATGTGTATGAGTTTAAGATTAAAATGTCGAAATGAGCAAGAGAAGGAAGGCTCTTATGTGATGTGTTTGTTTTTCTTTTTGTTTTGTTTTTTGATTCAAAGACTCTAACAAATGAGTTGAAAGTTAAAAGCATTATGTGTTAATGCCTTTAATGATGATGATGATGATGACGATGATGATAAGAATACTGACGACATTGATAGTGATGACGACCAGAATAACAACAACGCGTAATACTGATGATGATGATGATGATGACGATGATGATGATGAGAAGGATGACGATGACATTCTTAAAAAACAAAATATGTTTATATTGCCTGCCTGTACTCATCTCGAATATAAGATGCTCATTAACAATATACAAGTGTGTGTAAGCGTGTATATGAATATGTATAGTATTTGGTATGCTTTTTATCACTCGACACTAAATTATAACCAATAAAGCACTTTAATTGGCTTTTTCATTTCTCAATATTTTCTCTCTCTCTCTCTCTTCTCTCTCTCTCTCTCTCACTCTTATTTCATATTATTACTATTTCATTATTTTTTTTTCCTTTATTATATGGCAATATACATACGAGTGCTCATATCATAAAGGCATACACTTGTGAGTTTTAAGGCTATAAAAAGAATCTGTTTTTTCTGTTTCTGTTTCGTTTCTGTCTCTGTTGTTATTGTGTTTCGAGTTGTTAAAGGTAAATCTTATTTATTCACAGTAAACAAAAAAAAAAAAAAATAAACAGAATTAAATTATTGGCCCATCATTAAGGTTAAAAGCATGACTCACTTATATTTTAAATGAAAAAAGATTCTCGTAAATAAATAAATTTATTTATTGATACACAGTGGTATCATGAATTAAAAATTTTAAACATTTTTCTCTTTAATTCCTAGTTGAATGGAAAACTAATAAGAAAAATATTTCAAGTGATAAATATGAATGAGAAATGTTTTACGGATTTACGAAGACTGCTAAATATTTTCTCCGCAGTTTTGTAACTGGCTTCATATGTATTCTAGGAAGGGGATTGTGAGCTCCAATTCCAATGCTTTATTCAAGCCCAGTTCTACACTCACTGCTTTTAAGTATTTTGAACACTATTCGCTTCAGTATAAATAATACCTACGATAAAATAGCCACTTCTGCAGCATACCATATTTCGCTCAAATCGAATACCCTTAATACGCTGGCAGAAGCTGTGGACTATGAAATGTCTTTGGCCTAAAATGTCATTCATATTGTGAAAGATTTATCATTTACAAAAATCGATAGTTTGACAAACGAAGAATATATAAAAATAGTTAAAACTCATGGCAAACGTGGCCCCTTTTCAAGCATTAAGAAGTGAAAGTGGGTTGGCATAATAAACGAAAAATGGAGAAATTTTTAAGGACATTTGAACAAATCGATTTCGTAACAAATGTAGCCAGACGTAAGCATTATCGTAATAAAATTCAATCTTTTTTCCGACCCATTTTATTTGAATTTGCAAACTTGCAATTTGCAGTGAATGTTACAGTTTCAGGGTGTCAATGCTGATTGTTGAACAAAATTTTCTTCAGCGAGGCCTGCTCTTTTCATGCCCAGTGTTTGCATATAGGTCCCTAAGATTCCAGAAGCGAATGGAAATTACATACGGAAAAAGAGACTACTTGCTGCGCATTATATGTCAGAAGGTAGAATTGGACCGTATTTTTGCGCAAATGACACGGAAAGAACCATTACTGTCCATCCACTGAATTATGGCCGTTTGATAATAGATTTTTTCTAGCCTGCTGTTGAAGATTTTGAAATGTACTGTGGACGCACTTTACGACAAATTAATACCATATTTTGGTGAAATAAATTGACCTCCAATATAATGCGATTTAACACCATCTATGGGGATAATATCCTTACGTTAGAGCATTTGACAACAACACTTGCTAACATATCTCAAAACATCATCGGAAGTGTGCAGAAAAACGGTTGACAACTAAGTAAAAAGGATCGATTATTGCAACTAATTTCTAGAAAGAGTTGTTTAAGAACTCCTGCAAACAATAAAGTAATAGTCATCAATAAGGTTCGAAAATTTTTGTGCCATGGGACAACGTTTTACCTAAAAACCTCTTTTTCCTTACCACATACATACATACATAATTGTTCGTTACAATACTTCAGTCAAGTTTACGATCTAACTTGTCACACCACCTTCGTTATGTGCGTTAATGAGTAGCGGCACCTACAGTTTAAAGGCGATACCGAACGACAGCTTGTTGAGAAGCTTTTTATGGCAATTTTTCTTTAGCTTCGGAGTTTTTGCCAACATCTGCTGAGAGAAAGTCGCCGAAAATGTATTTATTTTGTATTTCGTGTTGTTTTAGATGTCTGCCTGGGGTTTGTACCGTGTCCTCACTTTGAAAAAGCCAATATACTGCCTACTAGACTCCATATGATTATTATTGAGAGCAAAACTCTGCCCATTCGTTCCAAACAGAATGTAAGAGCTGCTCTTCAAAATAAGCTGTTCGTTCTGAGTTGGTTCGGGCGTAGATTAACATGCTTAACTACAAATCCGAGTAGTACGGTTTCGAATACGGACAGAGAATGAAAATGTTCAGCATAATTTTTAAGTTTTAAAAATTTATAAGAATTTGATTTACCTTCGAATACATTCAGTAAATCTCCAGATTCTTGACCTCTCGAGAGAGAAGAACATCGTTAAAGAGAAGAATATCGTTCAACGATTAAAGAACTTTACCTCTTGAGAAAATGTAGGACTTGGTGAACACAGTCAACCATGAACTCTCCTCAACATAAGAAATTAAAAAACTCTAATAAAAATGAAGCTCTTCTTTATCATCTTCAAATAAATTATCAGCAATAAAAAACAATTTGAATTGAGTTCTCAATAACGACTGTCATTCACTGCATTCTGTGAGGAGATTTTAAATATATAGCCACATTTAAAGCTGATTTTTTTTTTTTTTTTTTTTTTTTTTTTTTTTTTTTTTTTTGATAATTAAACATTCAAACTGAAATTAAAACCATGCAGCTAACAAATTTAACAGCAATTTAAGCCAACGAGAAGTATTAATAAATCTTAAACAGAAAAATAATTTATTTTTAACAAAATTTTATAAAGAAAAACAGATCTCTGAGGGTAATGACACGTAAAGATGTAAAAAAAAAGGTTGTCTTAGTATTAACTGAACGAAATTCTTTTTTAAGCATTGCAACTTAAAAATGGCAAACAAGAGTGAAAGAATGAAAGAAAAGTTTCGTATAAAATTTAATGCTGAGCTCTTCTGTAACCGATATTTATAGCACCACATACAATCATAAAAATGTTATAAAACGTTAAAGAAACAACATAAGAGCATAAGAGCATAATAACAAGTGTTGTTGCATTAACCATAACTGGTACTTTATAAGTGTCTTTATCATCAAAAGACGAAGACGACAAGTAAAAAAAAAAAATTAAAACACCAGGAAGAATAAGAAATAAACTGTAACCTTTTAACTTTTCTCTCTCTCCTCTCTCCCTCTCTTTCTCCCTTACTATACCTCTCTACAAACGTAACAGAACCGTTAAGACGTTTTATTATTATGATTTTTGGTACAATTTTTTTTTTTATTACCTTTTTTTATGTTGTGGTGTGGTGTGGTATGGTGTGTTCTGAAAATATCCTTTTGTTTTTGACATTTATTTTTATTGCCATTACATGTTGTGTATGGTGATGGTTGAGTGTAATCAAACATGTAAGCATTTCCTAATGTTTTTATAATTCTCTCTTCTCCCTCCCTTTTCTTTACTTTTT
>QOCX01000267.1:140467-173526 GCA_005959815.1 Sarcophaga bullata
ATTATTCAAAATGATAATCTATATGATATCGATATATCGATACTTATCAGCCAAGCTCTTTCTATTTCTTGCAAGCATCAAATACATGTGCTGTCTGGAATTGTCATGATGAAACACAACATCTTTCATCTTGCTTCTGATTAGATTGACTGCTTTAATTTTGACAGCAGAACAACTCCTGGCCAGGTTATAATTGTTTTCCCATTCCTGAGAATTACCAGAACAACTTATTACCTTCAACGAAACGTCACTCTAACATAAAGCTTCTTTGTGTATCTAAGTTTGTTCAATTGGTTGATAAAAGTTTGATAATAAATTCTAATTCTCTTGCAACATCCGCGCTGTTTAAGCGTCAATCTTCAATTTCTGTGATACCAAAGTCTGCCGATTCTGTGTTATTAGCCGAGTATAGTAGTTTAAATACTTGTCAACGATAGTAAGCAATTTAAGTTTGAATATGGCACTAGATCACGGTCTTAAGGTTTTAAAAATTCGGAGCCCTCAATAGGGATAGAAAGTCTCCTGAAACCTAAGAGATTACAACATCAAACAACGTTAGAAGATCACACAACGCTAATTCTGGAGGCAGAGTAGAATTCAAGAAGCAACTATCCTCACTATCGAATGCAGAGCGGGTTTTCTGTTGCAACAAAACCTGCTTAGTTTGAAAATCTTGATCAATTAATTTGAAACGAAGCAAATAATAAATGAGAATCTGAGGTAGATTGTAATCAAATCAACTCTATTTCATGGAGCTGTATTTTGATGGTTCACGTTAGGAAAACTTAAGTGATTACGCATAGTTTGAGAGTATGAGTATGATGACGTTTATGTTAGCAGGCACAGTCAACTATTCTTTACGGGCTACCAACAGACATGTTGGCAAAACAAGTAACAGCGAAAGCGGCAATACGGCAGAGCATAAGAATAGTTCTGATCATACAAAAACCTTGGGCCTAAACCTTTCCACAATATTGTTTACATAACGAAAATATCTATTATAATAACAACTTACACTCCTCAGAGAACGTCATCAAAGTTTTCTTGATAGTTGCAGAATACGCGCCAAGTCGGGCGTGTAATCTTTTCAGAATAGCTGGCACTTGCACTGTCCTCGCACTACACAGGCCAATATATTGGTTAAGACTGCTACTGTGCGAATCGTCTGCATCCCAGTATGTCGAAAGGAGATATATTTACATTTACAATCCTTCAGCTAGGATTACGACTTAGCCTCACACACCACTTATGTTGTGTGCTTTAATTTTATACATGATTAGCGGAATCTATTGATTAAAGTCAATTCCGAACAACAGATTTTTGAGAAGCCTTTCATATCAATTTTTATTCTTAGAGTATTTGCCTGAAATGTGGTGAGAAGAAATGTTGAAGAATTTTTCTTTTTTACTTCGTTTTGTTGTAGATGTCTGATCTGCATATTTATCGATTTTAATAACGTCATTAGATGCCTAGAGAGAGTGTGTACACCACATCGAAAATTATCTAGCAATGAATCTATGATGGTGATGGAGAGACATGAATTCATATGTAAAATTAGCAAATCTTTGCTGGAAAATAAACATAAACATGATCCATATAGACTTACAATGCAGAGAGGGATTAGCGAACACATTCGTGTACGGCTTGAGTAAATATGTTCTTCCGAAGGCTAAAATTTACTTTACAAAATAACTTTTTAAGGAACTGTAATTATGGAAAAAAGGAGAACATCACAGGATATCTTCTTAGTTATTGTCCAGCATATGGGAACCTGCGATTCTTGGGCAACCGGAATTGATTATCAGAACGAGGCTGACCAAAAGCGATAATTTTAAAAATTGAATACTGCTAGCCAAGGGATACAGATAAATCGTTGAACAGCCCCTATCCGTATTACAAAGGGCCAAGTACAATGTGCTTGTTAAGGCCACTGGCAATTGAACATAGCTTAACTTAGCCTATCACTTACAGTTGGTTTAATATTATCTCTAAATTGTAATCCCTAATTCTACGTTCTTTTGTTGTATTTCAGTTTACAATTCATTTACTTGTAGAGTAGTGTAGTAAAGTGTTTTAAAAAATTAAATTTTTATTTTTGTAGGCAACCGTTTAAATATTAAATTTCTACTGCCTGTTAGACACACCAAGCTTCGCTAATAACTCCACAACCTCTCTTCAAATCATATTTTACAATTATTTCGTTAACATTTCACATGCCTTTTTTCTACGATAATTTCCATGCTCTATAATTAAAAGCAATTTGTAGCGCCCAATAATTATGCGAGTCTAGCTAAAGAAGCAAAAAATATGAAATATTTTGCAAAATAATCCAGGCAAAAATGGAAAGCAAAAATAGCCACCATAAGCCACCATAATACAAAAAAACAAAAAACAAAAAAGCCACCACTTTTTCTAACAAGAAAGAAAGAAAGAAAAAAATTGCATTGCTAATGGCAACTTATAGATTAAATTGCAAAACTAAACGATTAAAAAATATTGCAAAAGATTTTGACTCGTAGTCAGCCGCAATACAAGGCCCAGGCGGTTGCTGTGAAACGCATTGGATACGTTTGTTTTTATATTTAGAAAGGGTAGTAGGTATGGTTATGGTGATGATGGTGGTGGTGGTGGTAGTGGTGGTGGTTTCTTTTTGGTTCCCTTTCCCAATTAGATTCTATAGAATGATTTTTACTAATAAAGATCATAAGATAAATAATCATATTGCAAGCAAAGGAAAAACCCATATTTTTCAAAGGGAAAAATGAAAATAATGAATAAAGTCTTGTGAATAGCCTTTACCAGTGTGTTATTTTTTTCCTTTCTTACACGCCTTTGATTTCATTTATTATTGAGTTGATTGGGCTTTTCGTTTAGTTACGTATTTTTCATTTTTTTTCAAATTTGTTTCATTTTGGAAACATTACAACAAAATATGAAAAATCAAAATCAAAGGAAAAGAAAAAAAAACTTGCATGTTTTTTGTCATGAACAAACAGATTTGGTGACAAGCAGCTGGATGTTGATGGCCTCCCCAACCAGTCCAATGTAATCAAGAGGGTGTTTGCTTTGTTTTTGTAGCCTTTTTTTTTTTTTTTTTGATAACTGTTACAACCAAATACAAACAATTACAATTTTTATTGTATTTAGTTATTTCAACCGTTCACGTGTCTTTCAAAAATTGTTAAGAAACCTGCAAATATTTTCTTTTGCAACACGCTGTCGCTACGAAAATTGTTTTTTTTTTATTAAAAAAATATAAACGCCTGTATGCCAGTCCATTTAACTTCAATTTATAAGTTTTTTTTTATTTTTATTTTACAACCTTAATATTAGAAATATTTCAATGCTTTGGTTCCTTTCTTAAGCATTTATTAGCTGAGCAGTTTAATTGTTGGGATTTTAAAGTTATTGGCAGCATGATTTACAGGCGTTCTTCAGTTACAATTTAATTTTTTGGGACTTATGGTCTAATGCTCTTAGAGAGCGTAAAAAAAATTTACAAATAAAATCGAATTGTGATTACTTTTTAATAGGGTTGCTAGAAAAAATACGTTTTTTTTTAAAGGGGGAATTCAAAAATTCAGAATACAATTAAGAATTTGCTTGAAGGGAAATCATTGAGCTAATTTTATACAATTTTGAAAATTTATGAGGGTTTATTATTAGTGGGAAGAGTTAAATTAATACAAAAATCAAATAAACTAACATAGTAGTCTTCAGTGTCGCCATAGACTAGTAGGTAGTGTGGTGAACATCAAACAAATGAAAAAATTAAAAAAATATTTCTTCCTCTCAGCAGATTTCTGGCAAGAACTCTCAAAATAAATATATTGTTTCTTCAGAATTAGTTGTTTGGAGCTAACTTTTGGAAAAATTTGTTGGAAGGAATTGTCGTCCTTATATGCTCATCAAAATATATTTTTCATGCCAATATAAGTGCTTCTTTTCTAAGTAAAAAAAAAGTGGATTACAAACGTTTGATTGTGACTCATAGAGTTCGTTAAATTGTTTGTTAAAGCTAGTCTAGTTGTTAGTAGTCGAGTGGCTTTTTGTATTTGGTTTTGTGTTGAATTTTTTGTCAATGATGTTGTGTGTGTTAATATTGTTACGTTTTTACATTTGAAAAATGCTTCAAATATGAGCTCGTAGATTGCAAATAAAAATAAAAATAAATTTGTGTTTTATCTTAAATAACTTCTTTATTATTCGCACAATTTTGTGTGCCACTGTTCACAAGTGGTTCTAATAACAACAATTGCTTTATTCGTTATTCCTTTGTTTATGCCCTTTTCTATAAACACTAACAATTATCACACAATTATTCTGTAGATCTTTGTAACGGAGGTCTTCCAACCACGGTTGGTTTACTTCACACGCCACGCGTCTTCACACAAGACTGACTGAACTTTAACTCTGACTTTGCATGCTTTTCCTTATCTAATGAATGTTCTAGTAGGTGAAGATTCTTACATTCTATGAATGTAAACATCATTGTTTACATTTAATTATGGTTACTTGTTTGTTGTTTTTGTATCTTGTTTACATTCGTCCCTACAGTGTTGTTGTTGCTTGCTGTTTACTTGTTTATACCTTTTTCTTCTTATACTGTTGTATTTGTTGTTGTTTTGTTTTTGTAGCTATTGTTTAACATTTTAATGTTAAACTATGTTACACCATTTCCATTTTCATAACAAAATTATACATGAGCGGCAGGACCTACAGTTTGAAGTCGGCTTCAAACGGCTGATTCTTGAAAGAGTTTTTAATGGCAATTTTATTTACTCTCAGAGTATATGCCAGAAATCTTATAAAAGAAATCCTTTTTCATATTTCGTTTTGTTGCGAATGCCTGAACTGAGGTTTGAACCGTGGACTCACGTCTAGTACGACAGCACACTACCTACAAGACTACGGCGACAAGTAAACAAAGGCTTTTACTCTGAAAGACTAATTGAGAATAAATAATAACAGACGTATAAGATTCGAAATGTCACAAGCTAATTGCTATCTATTGGGGACACCTCATTATTAAGTTACACATCTACGTCATACATTACCATATTTCTTTAAAGATTAGAATTAAAAAAATATTCCAACACGATCACTTGTTTGCATAAAGTTTTGGCTTTAAAAAAATATTGAACTTCTTACACATTTTTTAATAAATTTTGTTTAAGTTTTCTTTTACTTTCTAATTAAATTATAATTTTGTAATTATTTTTTAATTAAAATTTACCTTTTTTTTCCGTTAATCGATTAGAATAATTAAATTTCAATTTCTGTTTTCTTTTAGATCTTCTCTAGCAGAAGCATATAAATTAGGCAGGCGTAGAGGATAAATTTGTGTATGAAAATTGAATCAATTTAACATTTCTTGTAGAAATGCTTGCGTAAAAACTAATTATCCTGAAAGCAAAAACATAAATGCTGACCCTAATTATAGCCCAAACGCTTTTATTTGTTTGTAAACGTAAACGTTTTTAAATTTAACAATTACCAACACATTGTGTATGATTTTGTTTCTGTTGTCTTAAACGTAACTCTTGTTGAATTTAAAATCAATTCCTTTATACTTTCAAACATACATACATACATATTTCCATAGAGAGAGAGAGAGAGAGAGAGAGAGAGAAAGAGAAAGAAAGTGAGGACAATAGCTATTTCTGTTGTTTATGTAAATGAGAATTTTATCAAAATTTATCTACGAAACGTAGAAAAAGGACCTTTTTCGGTCGGCAGCCATTGCCATCAAACATTGAATAAAACAGGAAAGGTATGTTGTGTTTGAGCTTATGTTTGTTTGTACAGCTGCTAAATATTAATTAGAATTGTGCTTTAACAAAAGGTTTATTGATGCCTTATGAGCTGCTCTTCAATTGGCAATTTTTTTGAACAATTTTTACGGACACCAAAATATTCTTATTCGTGTCGCGAAATGTTGTCTTAGTACTGTGACCATACGACCTAAAGTAATCTCTTCTTTGCTCCTACAAATCTACTCCGTTGACAAATTCTACGATTCTTACAAACACAGAATGAAAATTCCCTACCTACCACTTGATATGCACGCAGATCTTTTTTCCTGCAATTTTTTGGGTAGTAATAATCGCCGTAAGTCGCCGCAGTCTAGTAAGTAGATTGTCGGCTTATTAGATTTAAGGCCACGTTTCAAACCCCAGATCAGACATCTCTTGAGCGACTTCCTCTTAGCAGATTTATGGCAAAAACTCTGAGTGTAAATAAAATTACCATGAAAAAGTTGCTTAAAAAATCTGTCGATCTGTAAGTCTCGGCGCTCATGTATAAATTTAAGACACACAACATAACTGGTGTGAGCAGCAAGGTAATTGTAATCCTGAGTGAAGCGACCTCATGACCATTGTATGTATGCAATAATGACCCATAGGTTGCAGAGTTCTGTCAGAAAACTGGTTACCTACCTCAATTAAGCCCTGTATACATAGTCTAATGCATGACCTGGATCTTCTTCTATTGTAGTTTCTAAAAAAGTCTCATTTGCCTCAAACTCACTTAGTTTAAGAAGAGTTTTGTATCTTTCTTTATCTTCCCTTTCGTTAAGCATGCTTTTACAAACATCTGTTTCCCCTCCACAGAAGGTTACTGATCCTATCAGCGCATTCGAAGATTCCCTTCCCACAAGTTTTTCGAATTGCTTGTTGCCGAGAATTTTTACATAACCAGGGTCCCAGCAGAGGGAATCTTATTTTCGCTACATAACCGATTCAGCTTCTACATGCAGTCCCATACTATATTCGAGTTAACCTCACAAGAGTCAGTACTAACCTCAGTCAGTACTGCTATATCCTCCTTTCCTATGGATTGAGCACATCTTTCGATAAATTATACTTTCGCTTGAAAAACACTCGCAAGTTTCAATATTGGCTCTGGTTATTCGTTTTGGAACCAGACACTCCTGGTCATGTTCCAAAATCTCTTCTTGACCCGGATTACTTCAATGATTTTTGTTACTAAGCCTTGTTGTAAAGCATTCCCAATAGAGTCATTTAGGCTATTGACTCAGTCCAGCGGACAGTTAAAGAGGAGGGAGTCAATTGATTTCTTAAGTCAAAAGATCTTTTAATAAATTTCAGGTAAGACTTCTCTCACAACGATTCAACCATGGACCCCAAAGCTTTAATCTTCATAGCTATCCTCGGACTTAAATTAAACTTAAGCCGTA
The DNA here is from genome assembly GCA_005959815.1 of Sarcophaga bullata. Classification (NCBI taxonomy): domain Eukaryota; kingdom Metazoa; phylum Arthropoda; class Insecta; order Diptera; family Sarcophagidae; genus Sarcophaga; species Sarcophaga bullata. The sequence continues at coordinate 147,669 of QOCX01000267.1, forward strand.
ATCTTGCCCAAAGGATTGTAATGGCCTACACCATCGTAAGATGGTCTTATAATTTATTGGAATACAAGTTCAGCATGGTTACGGTACAAGGATTATAGCCATATTGACCTTCATGCCTCATAACCTCCATGATGAAATATATGGGGAGCTTATCTCATGATCTCAAATTAAGCTGCATATATCCCTTCTGATATACGGTAACCTAAGGTCGATTTGTATCCTTTCTAGTATTGTTTTTGTTTTCAAAATAATTTGTTTTTGTTTTCGTTATCTTGTTGTTATTGCTACTATCTGCCGTTTGTTACCTAAAAGTAAAGCAGCTTATTAAAAATCTTTAAACGTGTTGTTTAAATAATTCCAAAAAAAAAAAAGAAAAAAACAAGGACTTGTTGTCTTTAGAAAGTATTAGAGAAGAAGAAAACAAAAACAAAAATAATAAACAAAAACTGAGAAAAGAGAAAAATGGGAAAATAAACAACTACGCAAAAAGAAACAGGATATAAAACAAGGAACAGCTACACCAATACTCCTATAGTATGCCATACTATGGCCAGATATAACATGAGTGTAAGTGGGCGGTTGTGTGTTTCTTGTTTGCTTGGGTGAAATAACAAACTTTATCTAACAATTATGCACACGTTAACACAACTACCAAGACTACCATTAAAATTGAAATAATCGTAACCACCCTCGTAAATAGAATTTAAATCTCAACAGACCTTTTCTTTTTTTTTTTTTTTCTTCCTAAAGATGTTCCTTCTAATGCACACACTAAGCTGTTCTTTGTTTTCGTCAGAAGAGTTTGAGATTTTTCGATGGCAGCAGACAAAAAAAAAAAAAAACCGAGAAACGCGGTAATTGGGCTGATGTACGTTTCCCAACCACAGTGAAAACCCCAAACCATAAATAGAATGGCAAGAAGGAAATTCTGTATGTAAAATACTTGAGAGCTTTTAATTTATGCGTCCACTTTGAAATGCCATTATCAGTGTTAAGCCACAAAATACGCTAAAAAAATAACATTTTGTTTGTCGATATTTGCCTCTGCAACAAACAATTGTTAAGGGACACAGTGTGTGGCAAAAGCATGCCAAACACACATTCAAATATGTTTGTAAACTGATTGGGGGTATTGGCCAAAAATATATTGTTTAAGCACTGTACAGTGTACACACTGGCAATTGTATGTGGCTCACAATTGCCTTTCAGTTTTCCTTTCCTTTGTTTTTCTTTGTATATTTGAATGTATGTGTATTGGTTTTTTGTTTTTGTATTTCTGGCTATTGTTTTTGTTTTTATAAGGGAATTTCAAAAATTTATGCAACAAATATTTAAAACTGAAATAACAACAACGGCAAACAAAAAATATTTCTTGTTTCTTTTGGTAAATAAGCAAATATAAACGCTAACAATACTCTGGGGCATATATTGTATGATTTTTTTTATTTATTTCGTCACTATTGTTGCTTGTTTTTCTTTTTTTTTCGACAATCGACAAATTAAATTTTTCTTTATTTTGTTAAAAAAAATTGTATTTTTTTATAATTTTTTTTTTTGTTTTTTGCCATGCATTGTTGGTCGGATTTTGATTGTGTTTGTTCCTCTGAAAAAAGAAGGAATCGAATGTGTTTACGAAATTCAATTTAACCCATTATGGAGCCTTATGGGGCCTTATATGTGATTACTTTTTAAACAAATTAGGTTCGTAAGTATTATTCTATAACTCCAGCACTGTATTTGGGTCTGTTGTAAGTAAAAGTTGCAGCAATATTTTCAAAAATAGTCAACGAAATCCAGCAGGATCAAAAAAAAAATATTATTAGTAAAGGTACCCAGTGTACCAGTTAGGAATGATCATTTATTTCCATAAGATACTAATTTTTAATGGGAACAACAAAATTATTTCTTTCAATGTATTCTTCATTACTGGCTACACATTTTTGTTCAGACTTTCAGGCAATTGGTGTACTTTAAGCCAATAAAACTGTTCGGCTTTTGAAGCAAATCAATTAGGCACCCAATCTTCTTCATACGAATCAAAGTGTTGCTCACTTAATGCGTAGCAGGCTTCACTTTAATTTGATTTGTGTATTCACGCTCAGTCAGGATTACGCCTATTTTGTCTCACCATTATGTTGTGTGTATTAATTTTATACAGGATTGGCGGAGCTACAGTTTAAAGTCGACTTAAACATGTTTTTTTTTTTTTTTTTTTTTTTTTTTGAAGAAACTTTTCATGACAATTTCATTTACTTTGAGAGCTTTTCCCAGAAATCTGTTCAGAAAAAGCCACACTAGAAATATTTTTTCATATTTCGTTTTGTTGAAAATGTTTTACTTGGGGTTTCAACCTCAGTTTACTAGACTATGGCGAATTTTTCGATCAATACATGTTTCAAATCTATCATTTGTTGTCGGTGGTAGCGCTTTTTATTAACGATTCCATAAAGTTTTTTAACAGCTCGTGGTACACCCCGTCTTTCGGTTACCACCAAACACACATCATTGTCTTTCTGCCTAATCCATCTGGTTTTGCTGACAAAGTTTTTGGTAGCCTTAGTTTTATGAAGATGATTTCTTTAGTTTAGAAATCCAGTTTAAATCAGGTTTTAATCGTCAGTCGTTCGATGCAACATTAATTTTTTATAGCATCTTTGAAGCAAAGCCGTCTGTTATTCAGTTCATGTGGCACACATTTGTCAGACCATATGTATGCCTCGGTAAGCACTTAATATGAAAACAAAATAATCGCAATGAAAGAATATAATCATTTTGTTTGTTTGCTGAATATGTTTGATAGACGTCATCGCCAACACAAAAAGAAAAAAAAATAAGAAAATTAGGGCTCGTTCACAATAAATGTTCCCTATGGGGACACTTACCATAAAGTATTAAAGGATAGAGAGTAGATTTGTTATAAAGAAATAGTAGAGATTGCAGAATCTCTGTTCTAGTTTGGAATGAATTTTGAGCTTGTGTATAAAGCCTCTTACAACCTACATTATTGGATATTACAACCCTCCAACATTATTGAACATTACAACCCTCCAGTTAGGATTACGACCTAGCTTTTTACAACACTTACTTTTTGTGCATTAATTTTATATATCAGTGGCGGAACCTACAGTTTGACACCAAACGACAGATTTCTGAGAAATTTTACACCGCAATTTAATTAACTGACGAAGTTTTTGATAGAAGACTGCTGAGAGGAACCCGCCGAAGAAATAGGTTGTTGGCAATGTCTGACCTGGGTCTCACGTCTAAAAGGTCAATACATTACCTACTTGACCAGGCCGACTTTTTCTCCATGAAGCCATTTCTTTTCTAAAACTTATGTTTCTCTTCCTGTCTTCCTCTCCTGCCTTAAAATTTCTATTTTTTTTCTTTGATCTCTGGGACTAGGTTAGGAGAACTTATTGGATCTTGTTCTTGTCCCCGGATGAAAGTACAATATGTTCTTTTTGCAAATTAGGTTATTTAACCAAACTGCGAAAATCTCTTGCACTGCTGATAATTAATTCATTCAAAAGTAGAGTTGGGAAACATGTTAGCTGTCGTGTTTAGTGAAATGTTAAAAAACGCTCAGGGAATAATTGATAGCGAATGCCATTTTAAATAAGGTTTCCCAAAGTAAAAAAGCCAAGTGTATCTTCAAAATCTATTTTGCCTAGAAATGGTTTAATTATTTAAATTTTGTATTGGAATAAAAGTTCAGGCGTTTACCATTTACTTTTAAAGATTCCACAGATTTCATACAATAGCGATGTGAAGTTATCGATGTATATGTGTGGTATACCTAGCATAGATCATTTACTACAAATATTGTATTCTTATAAGCCCTCCTGGTGTATGTAAATTTTATATCAGCAGCTTATAAAACAATTTTTTTTTTTTGTATTGAAATTCGTTAACATTCTTCTGCTCTTAGACAATAAAACTTTTGTGTATAGAGAGAGCCATACAAAAACATTTTTTCGGCTTATTGTTAAAAGCGAAAAAAAGTTCGCTTTTAATTGAAAAATCATAATGGCGATGCCAAAAAAACGTAGAAAATTCACTGAACAGGAGAGGCAAGGTATAAAGGCAGACAAGAAATATCCTTGAAGCAATATTTTTGACTTTTACACAAAGGCCATACACAAAAAAAGAAAAGTTTTCTGGCATTGTTAAGAAAAGAATTTTCTAAGTATTCAATTTTAATTAGAAAGTCTATTAAAAAGAAAAAAAACAAAAAACAAAATTTAAATTTAAAAAAAAAATGTTTTTTTCTGGAGTTTAAAATTGTTTTGAAATTCTTAAAAAATTATTTCCTTTTTTTAATTTGCTGAGCAAAAAATTTTTATCTTCAAAGTTTTCTTATTGTTTGGTGCTCTTCCTTGTAAATTTCTGGCCGTTTGATTAAATTAATTCGAAATTCAAAACAGTTGTCGACCCCAGATAATTTCTGTTTAAACGAATTCAATCGTTAGTAAATCTGTTATCAATGACAACAATTGATACGAGTATTTATGCATTCAAGGGTTTACAATTTTTCTTCCTCTTTTCCTTTTTTTTTTTTTTTTTTTTTTTGTTGCAAAATTCACTTTTAACCCTTTCAAGCCTAGGGCTTTGCAAAATAAAATATACTCCACGCATATGTAATTTCAAAAGAAATTTTTATTTTCCACTGAAAATGTCATTTTAAAAGAGAAATTTAATGACAAATTTACCCTTCTCAATTGACCAAAAAAAAAAAAAAAAAATAACATGAGACAGAGCCCAGGCAATTCTTTTTTATTTTATTTTTGTTTTTTATTCCGTTTTGTCGCATATAATTGATATGATTTGGGGCATATGCCTTAAATAAGGGTTTTTTGTTTTGTTATTGAAATCTTTTTACCATAAATATAGGATTTCAAAATGATAAATGACAGTTAAAGTATATGGAAAATGTTAAGGAACAAAACAAATTTAATAAATTTCCAATTAAATTAAAAACAAACACCGTCCTTATGTTATATGACATGCGGTGTTAACCATTTTTATTTACACCAGTAGACTTATAACAACTCCCTTGATAGAGTATATCTTATATGCTCTAATAAAATTGGAATGACACATAAAAACATATTCTTTCTAAGTAGAAAATTTTATGAAAATTTTACAAAAATTAATTCAACATGACTTGGTAAATGCAAGTGTATTATGCAGCATGCAAACTTAATCAACTTATATCGGCCGTCATGGATATATATATCGGTCTTCAATTTAAACCAGCCATTATTTCGAATCTGTTAATCTGTTATGTCTTTCTATTCTGTTATAAAATTCAGTATTTTACTTCCACTGAACATAATGAAACGATTTAAGCTTGAGCAACGTTGGAATTTATTGGAAATTTCTTTTCAAAACAAAGACACAAAATGTGGCCGCAGAGAAGGACCAACAGTGCCCGGTATACGCATGTTTATTGCTAAAGTTCGTGAAACTGGTTTCATTGTAGATAGGTCAAGGTGAGAGCCTGCCCGTATAGTGCGTACACCCGAAAATATCAAAACTCTGGCTGAGAGTGTGAGTGAGAAAGAATCCATCAACATCAACGTGCCATCGTTCTCAACAATATTTCACACACCATCGAATTTGGTGAAAAGATCTCGGTATAATGTCTTACAAATTTCAATTGGTTCAAGGATTAAAGCCCCATGATCATTTGTTTCGTTTTTGCTTCTGTCGTTTTTGCTTCTGTCGATTTTCCGAAAAAAAACTCATCTGTTCGATGAAACTCATTTTCGTTATGATGGGTATGTTAGGAAGCAAAATTACTGTATTTTGGACTCGGAAAACTCACACGCCTGTAAGACAGAGCCAATGCAACCATTATTATGAGTGCCTATTTGGTGTAGCTTGTGTAGCGGTGGCATCATTGGCCCTTTTTTGAAAATAAGGACAGTAAAACCATAACGGTCAATGGAGACATCTTAAGCATTATGATAAGCGATTTTTCTGTACCCGCTCTTCATGGTATTGATGTGAATGGTGTTTGGTTTCAACAGGTTAGTGCAACTTGCCAGATATCTCATGCCACAATCGATTTATTGCGTCAAAAGTTTGATGGTTGTTTAATTAGCAGAAATGATGATGAAATGGTGATTAAATTGGCCGCCAAGAAGCTGCGAAACATCGTTGGACGCCGACAAACCAAAGACAATTGAGTATTTGAAGGCCAAGATTCGGCCATTAACGAATGAGGTATTATGAGGCCAGCCGAATTTCCTACTATGGAGTCTTAAATAAGTGAACATAAAATCTTGTGTTTAATTTTTAAACAAAAATCAAAGCGTGTTTAAACAAAAAAAAAAAAAGAAAAAATACCAACAATTATGGTTTAGTTTTCTTGCAACAAACTTTTTCGTTTTCTTTTGCCTCCTTTTTGAATCAAATTTATGCTGGTAGCGTGATAATAATCTCTGCTGTTTCTGTATGTTTAAGATTTGTTTGTTCTTTTAAAACTCATGTTCGTATAGGTTTTTTTTTCTCTTTCTTTGCAAATGCATGTCTCCTTTAGATTTGTTTTATGAATGAACATGAGCAACATCTAAAATTTGTAGCAAAAAGAAAAAAAACAAAAAAATTTACAGATGAATGAACTTTTTTTCTTTAAGAACACTCAAGTAAAACTAAAAAAAACAAGAAACAGCTTCACTCCAAGAAATTTCAATTTCTTTATATATGCACCACAAATACTATACAAAAACTGATAATTTCTTGAAATTCTTTTTTGTTTTTTTTTTTTGGTTTTTGAATTTCCTTAAGATATGAATCTGGAAAAGAGAAACTGTTGATCATGGAGTGGAGTGTGTGCAAATAAACACTGAAATAAAAATGCATTCACATACATACACTGCTGCTCTTTAGGCTTCTTCTCTCCTCTCTCTTCACATTGATGAATACACTTTTACTTAAATATTATACACACTCTTATATTTAATAATCAGAATAACAACGTATAAAAGGCACTCTCTCTCTCTCTCCCTCATTCTTCCATCTCTTGCCTAAGTATCCCGTTAAAATAAAGGTAAATTAAACAGCTGCAAAATAATAACAAAAGAAAAAAAAGAAAAAGGAGAAAATCTTTACACAAAAACAGAGCTCTTTATGCCTGAACACACACTCTTATACTCACTAACACTCAAAAGCATTTAGTTTCTCTCTCTCTCTCTCTTTCCCTCCCTTTTTAGTTTTCTATACTTTTCTTTCTTTTGTATTGCATTCCTACTCCTTTGTATATGCAACTATTACTACAATTTCTCTCTTCTTTTGTTTTCTTAATACAATAGAAGTATTTTACCGTATAGCGGCAATGATGCTCGTGTTAATGTTGCTGCTATTGAGATGGTGGTGGTAATAATGGTGGTAGTAGCGTTAGCTAAGGTAGGGAGTAAGGTAGTATTTGTAGAAGTGTTTTTAAGTGCGGTTGTCTTAAGTTCTTTATAATTATGTTGAGTTTTTGATATCGACCGCTTTTCTTATTCCTTTAGACTCATATACTCTAGTGTGTGTGTGCATTTTGTTTTTTTGGTTTTTGTTCTGTTATTGTTTTTAAAAACGAAATTCATTTTCAGATTGAACGTTTAGGTACTTATAACATACAAACTCTGAAAATTTTATTTGTTAAAGTTCTGGAAAGACAATATAATTATAGGTTAATAAACGGTAAGATCACACAATTATAATTCACAATTATTTTGTATTTAAATGTGTTCTTTAAAGCATCTTTGAATAAGAAAGAGATCTTTTAAGAAAGAGCTATTGAAAGTTCAAGCGGTAAAAAATTGCCGAAATTGTTTTAAAATAGAAAAAACTTGTATTATTTCTGAATTGTTACAGCGAAAAAGCATGCCCTAAAATTCTTTATATCTGTATGTACAGAACTTAGGGTATTCAAATCTCATTTTAATGAAGTCCTTCCATTCTAAATTGTCTCTTGCAATATAATGTAATTTCTTAAACGTTTTATTGTCTACAATTCGGAGCCAGTTCAATGTAGATTTTGCCTACACATGACTTTAAGTACATGAACTGCATTCGTAATTGCCTATCTAGATATGTTAGGTGTGCCCATAACATTTACACTTTTCGAATTTTATGATGATATCATCGCAGTGTACTATACACTAATTCACCCCCCGATTAATTAATTATAATCGTCTACGTCTATGTCGCCATACTCTAGTAGGTAGTGTGTGGCTTATTAGACGTGAGCCCACGGTTCAAAATCCAAGTGAGATATCTCTAACAAAAGGAACAATATGGAAACATATTCCTTCAGTAACTACCTCTCAGCAGATTTCTGGAACTCTGAGAGTAAAGTTACTATGAAAAGCTTCTCAAAACTCTGTCGTTTGAAGTCAACTTTAAACTGTAGGTCACGCGACTTATAAATAGAATTAACACAGACAATTGTAAGGTTGTAATGACCACATGTATTTTTAGACTCTTATTTTTTCACGTTTCATGTTCAAACCATTAAGGAACAGATGTAAACCGTACTTTCGGAAAGATGAAAAATCAACTTTGATTTCTTGGTATTAAAGTAATTAGACAGAGTGCATCAATGTAGCCTGTCATATTTGCCAGAAATTTTGTGAGCCTTCTAGATTTAATACGCTCACGCCGGCGCTTAAATTCATTGTTGTCGCCTATTGGGGGCTGCGCTAAATGTTTTTCGCTCTATCGGACGGGAGCCGTTTCGCAGCAATACAACGGTATCGTGTAAAATTTTGTGTTTTTCTGCGTAAATTCGTCTCGTTCTCATAAAATCTTTTGAATTTTTACAATGAATAGATTTGGTGTTACCTACCGTCTAATAACATAATCAAATGCGTACCACCGGTAGAACACGTCACCCTACGTGGCAGTCTAGTGCGGATCACCGGTGGTACACGCCATACATCAGAAATAGCATTCCATGTTTTGTTTTAAAACTTCTTTGACTACTACGCTCTTTTTTACGATTGATATTATTATTGTCGCGAAGAGGTTGCTCAGTACTGCTACCATACGATCTATTGTACTCCCCTCTAACTCTAAAAGGTATCCCTATAATGTCGCATTCAAACCTATTGGCCTGACAAACTTCACGATGTCAACAATGATACGCAACTGATATACACACTGTCTAGCAAGTGATATGCAGCCATGTGTTTCCACAGTAGGGTTCTGACCGCATTCACAGCGTGGGTGCTACCCTGTTCACAAGCTTGTATGCTTGTTTATTGCCGAGAATTCTCATATAACCAAGAACCCAGCAGAAGGTAAATTTATTCTCTCCATTTAGCTGATTCAGTTTCCCCTGACAGTACCATACTTACTATATTTGATTTAAACTCATAAGAGTCGAGTGCTCAACTGTCAGATAGTTCAAGTTCAGCAGAGTCAAGTTAAAACTGAGCACATCTTTTCAGGGAAACGAAATTCTGAAACAAAAAAAATTTTGCTGCTGTTCCAAGATTCATTCTTGAATCTTTGAAACTTAAAAATAATTGAGATTTATTAATCTTTTATTTCTAAAATTTTAAACAATTTATTTAAAATTGAAATGTATGCTCATGATTATATTTTAAAAGATTATTTTTTTTTTGCCTTCAGTAGCATATTTTTCTTTACCTGCTATAAGACAATAGAACATAACAAATTCGGCTGGTAGCCCTAAAAAAATTGCCGAAGAGAAAGAATCTTAACATTAAGAAAGATTACTATTAAGCATGTATTCTTGTGATTATTTTTAAAACACTGAGTACTCTACTCTCACATGAATTTTCAATATTGTACAATTTATTAGAGACTTCGTTACAAAATGTTGCAACACTCGAGAAAAAAAAGTAAGTAAAGAAGATTCAATTCTCCTTTGAATTTTATGCCGTAAAATATTTCATTGACGTTTCACGAGGATCAATTGTAATTTAAAATAAACATCTGCTCTTTTGTTATTAGTTACGGACACAGGTAAAAATTATGTATACGAGTGCATCAGTATAAGAGAATTTATTGATGGTACATAGCACACTGACTACATGCCGCTCTGTTTATCGGAGAAATATAAGCGAAATTGTTATATTCTTCTTTTTTTCCTTCTTTTATTCTCCTACTTCACACACAGAAAAGTAGGAGATTTGAAAGGTTTCTAAACGCATTTAAAATAACAAAAAAAAAAAAAGAATTAATGTTAGTTATCGATTATTTTCTTTACTTATTTCAAAAACTAGCTCTCTGTCTTTTTAAGCACAAGTAACAGTATGGTGACTTCAATTGCTTCGATCACAATATAAATAATCACAGTAACTTGTTTCAAGTACATGACTTGTTTCTTTAATTCTTTTACTGTTTCGTCTTTCCGCCACACACACACAGGCAGTGGATTGAAGGCATTGAAAATAATTTTTTTTTTTGTTTTTTTATTAACGAATAATTACTGTCAAATATTTATAACGCAACTGACACTAAATATTAGACAATAAATTACAACACAACACACGCTTCTATATATTTTTCAAGTGAAGCAAAAAACAAAGTACTTTTCGGTCATTAATAAAATTTATGGCCCAATAGTTGGAAAATTGAAATGTTCAAAATTTATTAAGAGGCGGCTAAAATGAAAAGAATTTTTTTTCTTTGTTTTTCTACGTTTTTTTTAGAATAAAGAAATCATTGTAAAAAAGGAAGTTAAAGATATTACAACTGACCTGACAGGTGTTAATGTTTAAAGGAAATAGTAATTGTTATTGTTGTTGTTGTTTTTTGTTTTTTGTTTATTTCTTTTCGAGAAAAAAAGAAAACAAACTCTTCAAGTAATTATTATTATTGCTACTGAAGTATACAAATTAGAAAAAAAGTAAAATTTTTATTTCATTTTGTTTGGGTTTCTTGATTATTTTTTATTGCAATTTCCGTAAATTCCCAAAAAAAAAAAAAAACACACAAAAAAAAATGTCTTCGACTAATTGCGGATATTTACCTTAAAAAAACAGTTTTAGATCGATTAAGATAATTGTTATGCTAAAAGTTTCAATTGTTTTTTGTTATAAATTTAAAACTTTTTCCCTTTTTTCTTTCTTTTGGACAAAAATCTATTAAAAAAATAAATAAAATTCAAAGTACTTTCACAACAAATAAAATAAAAACGAAAAAAAACAAAAAAGAAAGTGTAAAGTACGAGCATATTTTATTTAAAAGGAGTTTGGAAATACGTTAAAGCAAGGAACATAGGCTCAATTTTAACTTTAGAAGGTTCAATTAGAATTTGACAATATCTTGTGAAACAAACCATTTGCCATTACAAAGTTTTGGATATAAAATTCATGCTCCATTGACTAGAAATTTATAGCCGTTGTCGTTTCAGAAATCATATTAAATATGTGGCCAATTGGACAATTTCATGTTTTTTTTTCGGCATATGGATAGGCCCAAGACCACAAAATCAATAAGGTTTAGTTACAAAGTTTCTTTGACGCAACAAGTTCGTTGGAGACTTTATAGAGCAACTCTATGTGTACTTAGTCTGGTTGATTGATCGTCTGGTAGCAGTAGTTTAGTACCAATACACAAGACTTTCAGGAATATTTTATGCAATGCAGATAGACACCGAAATGTTAAACAAATTAGTTTTGCATAGAAGGTAGTCGAATTCATTGCATTCTTGTATAGAACTGTGTGGCATTGTTTTACTCTTGTCCATTGCTTACAGATACAAATGTTCACGTATCGACAAGCCATCTAACATTCGAATATACTTTAACTGCTCATTCTCTGTCATTTTCTAGTATATTAAGGCCTGATATTTCTGATACTCATTTTTGGTGTCTTTCAGGGATTGAAGAGATTTTTGAAACTTGAAATACGGCTTCCTTGAAGCAAAAAGCAAAAGTACCGCTTATATGTCTCTATTACTATGGAGATTTGTGCTACCTACCAATTGAATTTTGTAACATATCATAAGTCTCTGTGTAAACACACCGAAATGTTTAATCGTTTCCTTACGTAGAGACCTGGACCATTTCTTCCTTTATACTTGATAACCATGGTCGCCACGATTTCGATAGTGTCTACCGGTGCCGATGCACAATTATCGTGTCCTTTTTACACTCACCCAGAAACGACTCATTCCATAATATTCGGGCATCGGAGAATCCTTCATAATCCAACTGAATTTTGTGTTACTGATTGTCGTAGTCCAGTAAGCAGTGCCTTGGTTTATTAGACGTGAGGCTACAGTTCAAATCGCAGGTTAGACATCTTCAGAAAAACGAAATAGGAAAAAAATTCTTCGGAGACTAAGATTAAATTAAATTGCTATGAAAAAGGCACACAAAAATAAATAAAAAAAAAAACAAAATAACACACACACCTTAAATGGTGAGAGAGAGAAGCTAGGTTGTAATCCTGACTGAAGGGTTATAATGATCTCATACATACGCAATTGCTGGACAGCAAAATACCTTGATTTGGACAGTGATATTTCATAGTCCACTTGCTATGAAAATATCACAACTAAGTTGTTCAAATTTTTTCCAGTAACTGAAGTACTCAGACGCACAAAGCCATTTGATCAGAATTACTGACTAGTTAATTATACATTACCAGTGTTATACATCCATAGTTTTATATCATCACCAGTGTTGAGTGTGCTTCTTTTAGCTGTGATTCGTAAGCCTGCAAAATTCATTCATTCCAAAAACAGTTTTTAAAAGATTTTTCTGTCAATTAATTACCACCAGAGCTTACTGCCAGCTTACTATCTCGATGTGAACGTAAACGTGAAGCTCTGGCTGTATTAAGCTTCCACAATCTACATCAGACTATGCCATTCACACGGCATTCATAGTTAATGTCTTAATTTTTTAATCAAGCTTAGCTCTAGCAAAGTTCATAATTACACAGTGATTCAAAAAGTATATCTGTTTTCCAGGGTAGGAGTGTCGTTTATATGATTCTATCAAATTAAACATACTTTTTTTTCATTTCACTCAATAAAAAAGAATACAATAAAACTGTTAAGGTTAAAATGATAAAAAACCCAATAGAAAATTATTCTCTTTTAAAAAAGAAAACCATTTTCGTTACGATTTCCTTAATGATTTCTATGCCTTAAATAGCATAAAGTTTTGATAATTTCCTTCCTCACATGTGCTATCTCCCCACTAAAAAAAAAAAAAAAAAAAATAAAACTCACTTCATCACACTCACAGCACAGTTCAATTTAAATATTTAACGTACTCATTATAAATAACTTCCTAAATAAATAAAATGGCAACGGAAGGAAGAGAAAACAACATAACAACCATACACGCCAAAAGATAAGCCGGCAAAAATTTGGAGTGTAGGAACAACAACAACAAAAAAAAAAGAAGGGAACGAGAACGAGTGAAAACAAACCCTAATGAAAAACGTTCATTTGCCAATATGATAAACGTTCACTACCTTTAGTACACAAAACCTCGGCTATAAATAATTCTAGCAACAGCAACAACACAAACAACGTTAAAGCTTGAAGAGACAGAGAAGTTGCAAAATCCCCTTTATACGAAGAGTAGATGTACCGTGTGTCTTTCCTTGCCAATGAAAACAAACAAAAAAAAATTGAAAAAACCTTGAAAAGGTATTTAGCACAGGCTACCAACCACTCTCTATCTCTCTCTCTCTCTGTCCTTTGCACACACACACACAGTGATAGAATATTTATTTTTATAAATGCTTTGATCATTTACGCCAATATTATAATATACTCACACTTACTTTCACACACACACACATACACACTCACTTAATGTATGTGTATATGTCGTATATGAGTTGTTATTCTCTCTTATGCCGTTAAATGTATGAATTTGAATTATTTTTTCAAACATAATTTTTGTTGCTTGTCCCTCAGGGTGTTATTAGTCGCAATTCAGGCAATGTATGTATGTATGTACGATTTATTGTTTTTTTTTTTTGATATTTCTGCAGGCAAAATTATACCAGCAGCAGCAGACATTTTAAATACATGAGGCATTTGCAAAATCGAGGTAAAAAACAAGATAAGCAATCGGCTGTTAAGAAAAAGAGAGAAAAAACGATTGGAAAAAAACATGTTACTTATGCAAGAGGCAGATATTTAGCAGCATATTAGAATCTAAAAAAAATTTACATTAAATTCAATTCAAGTGGAAGAAATGTGTGTTCAAGGACATTTACTTGCTTTAAACTAAAGAATTTCGAGGAGATTGTTGTTGAGTTTAAAAATTTAAACACTGATCGGCTGTAAGGATAGAAATTATAAGAAGAGTTTTACTTGTTTATTGTTTTTAATGACCTTTACAAGGACTTGTTGGTCTATAGCCTGTATGGAATACCATTATCAAATGTTCTGCTTGTATGGGCTTCTTCTAGAATTCTTCAAATCTTTTCATTTGAGTCTTCTCACTAGTTTAACCTTGAAAAATCAAAGTCTCGACACCTTTAGCTGCCACGTAATTATGCGGTTCATTCACAACGGTCGTCTAAGTAATTGAACCTGAACATGGAAGTCATATGATTCCCTGGATGTCTTCATTCTCGTCGAAAACAAAAGTGGTTTTATTTATTCTAGGAAATATTTTTCTGCTTACAACACAAAAAAAAACATCAGTTCGCTTTTCGTTTTTTTTTCAGAGAGAAGAGCCTTGCTTTTAAACTACTTATGCAGGCCGAAATAGAACATGGTGGCCTCAAAAAAGTATCGTTCGGTGTTCCTTTTTTTATTAATCGAAAAACCTTAGTTTGTGTGGTTTGTCATGATGTATATGTGTGTGTGTGTCTTTGATATCAGCTAAGTGGCCGCAGGCAACATTGATGGCCATACGGCCAAGATTTATGACAGTTTTTCCTTCTCCACGGCGTTGCCAAGAGCCTGAGATATGTTGACATACATTCATGTCTCCTAGGAAACGTTTGGAACAGAAAAGAAGTTTAGAACAGTTTAATCGGACGATCTATAGATTAGGCTGTACGGAAATCCATAAATTCAGTTTTAAGCAGTGCATCGTGATCCGTAGCGCCATTCTTTTAAAACACATGTTTTCACAGTCATGAGTCGTCCATTTGAGAAAGAAAAAATTCACTGAGCATGGTATTGATCGTTCACAGTCATCGTATGAAAATAACAGCAATGGGAAATAATACTTCGTTTCTCAAACGAAAGAATTCAAAATGACTTCATTATGATTGGCGGTCAACGGATGGCAGCTAATACACTTACAACTCTTTAGCTTCTGAAACCATCCATGTTGTGCGTGTTAATTTCAGGACCTATGGTCTAAAGTCGACTATGATAGATTTTTTTAAACTTTTCATGGCAATTATATTTACTCTCAGAATTTATTGCCAGAAATCTGCTGAGAACAAGTCGGCGCTGAAATTTTTTATATTTCGTTTTGTTTTTCATGTCTGACCTGGGATTTGAACTGTGGCCTCACGTCTAATAAGCCAACACGCTGCCTATTGAACTGTAACGACCTAATAATACAAAGATGTGTTGTGCTACAGACAACCTTCGTTTTGAGAAAGTGTGTCCAGAGTCTACACCATCTTGTCAAAAGGCCTAACTCAAGTTATACATTACTACTCGTAAAATCCCCTCTTATTGTTTTTTGCCAACAAAAATTTCGATTGCCTCAAACACACTTGACTAAAGAAGTGTCTTGGCCTCCCTTTTTTTCTCCTTTCATTAAGCAAATCTTTTCAAACAGCCGCTTCCACAACACAAATAGGTTCTGGATCCATCAGCCGAGTGAAGATACTCCTCTTCACAAGCTCACTGTCGAAATGGTTGTTGAGTCCTGATATTTCAATAAACACGCCAAAACTTAATTCATGGTCTTCGACTCTTGATCTGCTGTCCTATATTATATTTCTTATGCAATTTATGCCAAACTGAAAGTCCTTCAGCTAGAGTCCTTTGCTGGAGGTGTATGGCACGATTCTTTGCTTATTTGACGTTTTTTCTGTTCTTCTTTTTTTCTGTTTTTTTACTTAAATTTCCTTAGGCCTGTGGGATATTATTGTAAATCTTTTGAAGCATATTTTAATTTGCCAAATCATATTAAATTTTGTTTGATAATGATAAGGGTTGTCAGCTCTCTTATTGCGTTAAGCTGAAGACATGTGGTAGTGGTAGGGAAAGTATTTGTGCAAAAAATAAAAAAATAAACAGACAACCGAATCATGCAAAAGAGATTAAATAGCAATTATTTTCATTTTCCTCGGGTGATTTTCTAAGACAAATTTAGTGATATGGAAAATGCAAAAAAAAAATCATTTTCTTCATCCTTTGCCAATTTTGTTGTTGTCATATTTACTGTGAGGGAAAGATTGCCATCATTAAGCTTAGAAGAAAAACTAGAGACTTTAAAAAGTATCTTGACAAAATAAAATAATTTAAAAAACAAAATTTGTTGTAGTCGTAAGAGGGCTGTGTTTGATCAACATAATACCTCCTAAATGCATGAAATTCTACGTGTTCAATTACCTTATATGTAGGCATTTGCTAGCTTTATATTTAAATAGATGTGTGTGGCATTGTGTGTAGAATATAATATCCTTCAAAAGTCGGCCACGGAAGCTCTGGGTGAAGCGCATGCCTAATGTCGAATTTTCGAGAACTCAGGTTCATAAATCGGACTGAATTTGACCGATGGCATGACTTTAAGGACGGCTGAGATTTACGGCTTATTCGCATATACCTACGACACGACGAAAATCATTCTACCCACCTCACCATCACGTGATATGACCATGATCTCAAATCGCTCTTGCAAAATATTCCATGTAGCATGAGCAGTATGGAGCCTAGAAAGCACTTGATGCTCGTGTCCAAAGCGTACAGGCCAAAAGAAGTTGGTAATCATCGGCCTATATTGCTCGTCGTTGACTGTGTTGTTCTGGCCAAAAGGCATCGACCGATAACAACCGCCAAACCAAATATTCACACTAAGCAATGGACTTTTCTGGTTCTCATCCTGACTGGTATTGTCAGCAATTCGACGTGTCCATTCATCCTGATGTGCACTTAATCGCTGGAGATGACTTTTGAATGAATATTAGAGTCAGATGTTAACTGCTTTAGAGCTCATTTAGCGAATAAACGTTGCTGTTTATGTTTGCCCATGGTGATTTAGAAAACTGACTGAATAAACGGCAACTTATTTGACTGAAGTAAGTTCAATAAGAAGGTCTTTATCTACTGTCAAAGTACGGCAATCAGTGCCGCAAATACATTCACAATTAAGTTGAAAATAAAGTCTTATGGGCAGCGAATTTATGATCTTATTTGGACATTGTTTTGATAACTTTTTTGATAACAATATTTCCTATAATATTACTAAGCATTCTATTGAATTCTACTGTAAGGATCTAAGGATTTCATTACATATTCTTTTTATTTTGGAATTTTTTTTTAATTTCAGCCAATTACTATAAATTTTACTCCCTGAAGTATGCAATTGGTATTGCTTTTCTGTAGGCCATAAAGTATGCTTTACTTTTTTGTATCAAACAAATTCAAATAATTATCATATTTGCTGATTAAATTGGGAAAAAAAAGAGAAAAGAAAAGAAAACTTATTTGAAGATGAAAAAAAAGTGGAAAAAAACAAAACTATACCGCCAATTTTCAATTCTTTGTCTGTTATTCTCTTGTATTTCTCTTTTTTTCTTTGTAGTTATTACATAGCATACATACATAAAAGATAATATGCCAGACCAATTCAAACCAACTACAAATAGCATAATCAGCCAGACTAACGTCCTATTAGCAGCCAAAGCAGAAAAAAACAAGAAAATGCCGGCATTAAAAATGAACAAAAACTACCATAAAAGAACTTTTTGAAGTTGCAAAAAAACGACGGGGTTTTTTTTTCAACGCTATATGCGTTGCCAACATTTCAAGTATCATATCTATTCATTCAATTTTTTCTTTCAGTTTTTTTGTGGCCTTCATTGCAATATACTTATGGCTATGATGTATGTATGTATGTATGTATGTATGTATGTATGCTTATTTAATATAATTTAATTTTTATGCAAACATCTCATAAAAAACATGCACATGTCTGAAGGGTATTTTGGTGAAGTTTCAGGGCTTTCCCTCTATGCTGATAAACAATTTCTGTGTATTTATTATTATTATTTTTTTTTTGCTTTTGTATAACAAAAATTGTATGTTTGTAACCATTATAAATTTGTTTGAAAAATAAAAGAATAAAGTGTAGAGAAAAAAAATATGAAATTATACATGAAATGAAAATAAAATATTTAAAATGAAACGAAATGAACAAAATAATAATAAAAGTTTTGTGCACATTTTTCCACTTTACAGAACATTACAAACAATTTCTACATGTTCGTTTAACAAACGAAAAAAAATCAACAAAAAAAAATGAGAATGAAAATGATAATGATGGTGCTGATGCTGATGCTTTTTCTATCTCAATCCCCTTGTTAGTGAAGTTTGGTTTTTTTTTATTGCATATCTTTGTGTATTAATGCATATATGTATGCTTAAATGAATTTATAGGGAGAGAGAGAGAGTCTTTGGTGTCGAAAAAAAGTGTCAATATATTATTTTTGGATTTTAATTGGTGATATCACAAAGAATTTTGATACTTTATAAATATTTTCTATTAAAAAACTCTTTTTATTTTTAGTATTTAGTAAATAATAGATTTGTTAATAATAAAAAATATTTAGTATATCATAAGGCAATTTCAGTTGAATTTTAGTTTAGCATATCTTTAGGCTATCCAAGATGCACTACACTACACAGCAACTTAAATATTACAAAAAACTTCTTTGTGATCTTTCTTTTGCTTACCTAATTGGACATTATAACCCTTGTGGCAAGATTACGACCTAGCTTCTAACGCCTCCCATGTTGTGTGTTAATTTTATACATGAGTTGACTCCAAATGACAGATTTTTCAGAAACTTTTTATGTCAAGTTGTTTTACTCTCAGAGTTTTTTGCCCGCCAATTGCTGAAGAAACAATTTTGCAGGTTTCTTTTTGTTCGAGATACCTAATTCGAGGGTTCAATTACGACCAACACTCTTCCTACTAGACTATGGCGGCTTCCTAATCTTTGGTTCCATTAATTGCATCAAATAGCTTTGACCTTAGCGCTAATTCGACTTATTAAACGGGTTTTAAGTATGAATTTCTGCTGTTCTAGGTATCATTACGGTGATGAGTTGTAGTAAGAAATATTTCTCTCTTCAAATTCAATTCAATACGTTGGCTTATGAGTTTGGCGGTTGTCAGAGCTAAAGTTGTAGGGGTTCCTGCTAATTTTTCAAGTCATTCTGGAATCTAATAACATATTCATTCAAGTATTGATGCCAATTCATATATTCGACATATTTTAACGCATTTGAGGGTACAAACCATATCCTTGCGTGTTAAAATCTATAGAAAATATTATCTTGATTGTGTTCTAACGAACAGTTAATCAGCTTTAGCAGCAGTTTTCTAGAAGGACAACGACACGAAATTTTACACTTTTGAAGCTAAAAATTCTTTCCATATAAATTATGAAATTCAAAATCTGTGTATTGGACATACACAATCAGTTTCAATAACGTCATTCGTTACAAAGTACTAAGTACTCTCTGACAAACAAAAAGATGCTCTTTAACAGGAGTATTAACTTTTGTCATACGTAAGTGAAATAATAATAAAATAACTACTAAGTACTCTTTTAAAAAAGTACTAACGGCTCTTAAACAAAAGTATTCCCTTATTGAAAGGATTTTGCGAACTTTAAAGCGTTTCCGTTAAGTACGTGCCTCGGGATTTTTTTTAAATCTTGATTACGTCAATGGCTTTAAATTTCTGTACTTTTATAGATTTCTTCTGAGTAATAAACAGAAGTCGCCGTTTTTTGCCGTTTTACAAGGAGTCTCAAATTTGTTGACAGTACGCACAATATTGCTAGGCTCAGATGAAATGATTCATTGCATCCTTGCTGTTCTCATAAGCTAATGTCTTTAGAAAGCATATCTATAGACGTGGCATTCTCTTAAATGACTTCTTCAGGAGCGGTCGATATTAGGGGGAAGAGAAGACTACCTTATAGAAAGCCAGCAAGAGAGAGTAATCTTTAATTTGGAGTCCTATGGAGAGTGCTTGGTCATATCACAATAAGCCTAAGTTCTGATCTAAGTAAGATCCCGCTATCCACCTAGGCAAACAAAACATTGGACATACTTTAGAATCTTACTGGTTTGGAAGTTTTCCTATCGCCTTCTAAAAGATTATTATGTTGGTACTGTATACAATTGCTTAAAAAGAACGCATCAATCTGGGCCTAAGATGATTAATTTTTTAAAAATATTTTCTTCTTATCGCTTTACTATGTTTCCTGGAATACAGGGATCAAAAACATTTTCCTCGAAATAATAAATTATGAAATCTAGATACGCTTTATAGAAATATTTGTTGTGTTCATATACGCGAATCTAAAGCACTTTAATGGTTTTGCAACTGAAGAGGATTCAATGGGCTTTAAATCTAAACAAAGATAGAATGGCTGGTTGGCTGACTGGCTGGCTGGTGTATGTTTAACACACAAAACAAGCCAAAATCAAATATGCGTAAATAATTGATTATTTTGGCTTGAGTAAATGAAATGATACGGTTTCATTGTCTATTCACATAAACACACACATAGACAGCCACCCAGCCACCCACACTAACATGCGTATTTTGGCACAAATACAACAAATAAAAAAAAAATAAAACCAAAAACTACTAAACCCCGAATAGAAGGCACACAAAAATAAACAAATACGCACACATGTATGCTATAAAGAATCTTAACGCCTAAACGGTATGCAATAAAATATATTAAATTAAAAGCCAGAAAACATCGTTCGTAGCCTGTATGCCAGAGGCCTGTGAAATAAGCAAATAAAAGGGTTTATTGAAAAATTTTGTTCTCTGTTTTAAGTTTTACCACGTCTCTGCTTTCTTTAAACGTATTTGTTTAAGTTTTTGTGGCTGCCTCTTGTGCGTTTGTTTTTTCTTTTTCCAGTAACACGTAATAGTCTATAAATATTTACCGTGGAAAATCGTTATCAAATTGAAATGTTGGTGAAAATTTGTGGTGATTTTTGTTTTTTTCGATCATCTTCTTCTATTCTTTTAGTTTTACTTTTTATTTTTGGTTTTTCGTTAATGTGTGCGAGTGCGTGCCTGAGTGTGGGTGCGTGTGTGTGTGTAAAATTGTGATTGAATGTTTTATGGTGGTTATGTATAAAAGGCCTGAAGGCAAGCACGTGTAGGTTGTTAGTGAATACGTTCATTCGTTCATACATGTATACATATTAACTGAGTGAGTGTGAGTATTTGTATTCCATTCGAACCGAAAAAAAAACATACAAAATCAAAAACAAAAAAGGTTTAAGTTAAATATACTATATGTTATGGTATGTCTTAATATTTCCCAACATTTGGAAACCAGATAACAGAATAAATTAATTAAACAGCCTTAAACTAGGCAATATTAAATGTTTAACAAAAGAATTTTTGTTAAATACAGAAAAAGAACGAAACAAAACAAAGCCATAACAAAACCCCTACAATAGAAAGTAACAAACCAGAACAAAAAAAGAAAAAAATCAATAATACATCAAAGCAAATTGAAAATTACCAACTGATTTTGATTTTGTAACACAATGTAAAGCCCTATAAATAGGCTACAAAGAAAAATTTTTCTTTTGCAAAGTTAACAATTTAACTCGACTGGATTATTAATAAAAGTTTCAAAATGAAACTGAAACCTTTTAAATTTCGTAGAAAATTATTTCATGGAATTTTGAAAATTTTTGTTTGAAACATTCATGCAATTACACAATTATTGTGGTATATTTTAGGTTCTTTGATTATGTGTTGTTTGAAAATTTATTGGTATCCGAATATTCTTCTCATATCCTGTGTCGTAATAAAACAAAGTCTTTTTATTTCCTAAAATAAGCAAAATTTTTTAATCTTTACTTCATCAAAAGTTTTCATTTTAAAAGCCTGAAATTACAACAGCAGCTAATCTATTCTACATGAATAATACATTATATTGTTGATCTATGACTGAATTTGTGTGTAAAAAATGATACTTAATATTCTTCTACATCCTGTGTCGTAATAAAACAAAATCTTTCTATTTCCTAAAATTAATAAATTTTTTAATCTTTTCTTTATCAAAAGGTTTCATTTTAAAAGCCCAGAAATTACAACAGCCGCATATCTATTCTACATTGGTTTGTGTCTTTAACAATCTATGTTGTGTTTTAGTAGACAGAAATGCGATTGCCGGGCCACTCCAGTGTGTTTCAGGCGGAGTTGATGGCCATTTACCCGGCCAATCAATGAATCTTTATCAACGGTGCTTCTTCCACTCGTATATCTAAATTTTCTGGTAGCCAAATGGCTATCAGTTCTCTTTAGAGTGTTACGGTCGACTCTGAGCTCATTAGAGAGTGCCTCTACATTCTCTCTGGGCGCTGCAGTCCGTCAGTGTTCTGTGCACAGGGACATTCTAGGCAACGGTAGGGCCGATGAGCTAGCCAGAGAAAGTATACTCCCTCCGCCAATCGATTTGTAAATGCCTCGCTTAAATTGGACATTAGACAAAAATTCTTTCGGGACGCCTACTTATCCTGGGCCAAAGAGATATCTAGTTCCACTGCCAGACTCGCTTGGCCCTCAATGGTCCTTCTCAAACTTGGCCACAATGTCAATTCGATCACAGCGGCCATGCTTATAGGAAGACACACGTCATGGGAAGACACACGAAAAGAATGCAGCTTTCATTAAACGACTTTTGTCGTGGTTATGGGTCTATTGAAGAGTAGGAAACTGGTATAAATTTGCTTTCTCAATGTCCATCTCTTGCGAGGTACAGATTTCGGTTATTTGGCTCTCCACTCCTTGTCAAGTTAACTGAGTTATAATCAATTGGCATCAAGGTATCCAGCATATGTAGTCGTGCTTTTACTGTGAAATTTCTGCACTGATCAACTTTTTAGATGGGATTGAGGGAATTTGAAGCCGCCGTGGCTTTGTAGGTAATGTGTTGGCATATTAGACGAAAGGCCATCAGACAACAAAACGAAATATGAAAAAGTATTTCTCCCGCGACTTCCTCTCAGCAGATATCTTGCAAAAACTCTGAGAGTAAATAAAATTGCCATGAAAGGTTTCTCAAAAATCTGTAGTTCGGAGTCGACTTTAAACTGTAGTGGTGTGGGAAGCTAGGCCGTAATCCTGACTGAAAGGTTGTAATGGCCAATTATGTATGTATATGTGAGGGAATTTGATCAGTACAGTATCTGCATTTACCTGTTGCGTCATAACGGAACATTATGCTGTAAGAGGCTAGGTTGGTATTTTGACCACTGAATTAAGTTGGTTTAGGTTAAGGTTAGAGGACGTGTGTTTGCCATTTGGAAAGTACAATACTCGGACATTAAATTGATCAATTATAATAGGTCCTAAATGAGAGAGAGAGAGAGAGAGATGAGTGGAAATGAAGGGAATAGGGGAAAGGAGAGTTAAGAAAGGGAGAATCAAAGGAGACGGGGGAATAACATAAATAACGATTAATGAAATGTGGTCTACATAAGCTTTTCATTTCCTTTATACATCTGAAGTCCTCTATAAAAAAATTTCCATTGACTGATTTTGAAGCGTTCAAGCAAGAAAAGAATCAATAAGTTTTCAATGACAAAAATTATTGACGATTAAATTGATTTAACATTTAAGAGTTTGGCAACAGAATTAAAAGTCACTTCCTCTCTCTCCCAATACATTGATATAAAAAGTCTGCCTAACCAAATTCTAAAACAGACGCACATTATACTGATAATAGAACTTAACTAGCATGGCTAACAATTTTTACACATAAATTTACGCAAAACATATATTATTTCACCTAAAATAAATGCCAATAAAATGCGGAGGGGGGGGGGTATGGCCATAGACAAGCACATAATTTAAATGGCTAGACTTTTACTTAAAAAAAACTCAACAAAAAAAAAAAAAAAAAAAAACTAAACTAACTGTTTATATTCATACATACATACATAAATATTAACATTTATTTTCTATATTCCCATATATATATGCGTAACACATACATACATAAATACTACGCAAGTTAGATAATAAATAAAGACTACTGTACATATATATACGCATGAGTTTATATGTATGCATGTGTGTGTAGAGTCAAAGAGTGTTTATATTTTATTAAAATCCGACAGATATTTTATAACGAGTTTTGAAGTTTAGTGGAAAGTCAGTCGTTATTATGATTGTTGTTTTAATGTGTGTGTGCGTATATATATAAGAGCAAAAATGTGTGGGTGCAATTTGTAAAATAGAGAGTGTTAGTAAGTGTCTGTCTACATATAGTAGTGATTTATTAGCAACAAAAATAGATTAAAACAATTTAAATTAAGTTGTTCAACCATAAACTCTGGCTTTTAGACTCTACAATACAAATTTCTCTTCCACTCTGTCTTTCTCTTTCTCTCTCTCTCTCTCTGCTTTAGTCTTTTCTAAAGTCTCCTTATCTTGATATACGTTATACACATACATACATATTTGTATGTACGTATGTAAAATTATGTCCTTCCTTATAAAAAACCAGTCAAAATATAAGCAAGAGGACATTAAATTCGTAGAATATGTAGATGACTACGTTGGTTGGTGAAATGTATTTGAAATGTATGTGGGAGAAAGAGAACACATATTGTATAATGGCTTGTGCTTGGTCAGCTGGAGTTATTTCTTTATTGTCTAGTTGTCCTCCTTTTTACATTATTTGGCATTCGTATACCAAACACATACTATTGCTATTCGCTATTCAAGGGAAAGTTATAAACGTTTCCGTGGTTTCATACAAAGTTTAGAAGAGAAAGCTTTAAAATGAAATATTTTTCCTAAATTTAAGATTGTCTGGGAAATAATATCATAAACTTTTATTCTATAAAATCTGCATAAAGTATAAGGTGTCTTGTAGATAAATATAACGAATTATTAATGATTTTAATTCTCAATATGGATAGCCTCTCGTCTTCGTATGTGGACTCCACGATTAGATGATGTAGACTCCGTAGGTGATATTTCCTGTTCAAAGTCCCTAGATTTACTTATTGACATTATCTTTTTATTTCAAACAATTTATGTTACCGCTTTTGTCGTTACTAGGACGTATAGCACTCATATTCCTCCGTGTTGGCTTATTAGACAAGACCATGTTGTTCGAATTCCAACTCAGACATCTCAAATTGAACGAAATATAAAAAAAAATATTTCTTTCAGTTGTCTGGCAAAAACTCTAAGAGGAAAATAAAATTTCTGTGAAAAGTTCCTCTAATCTGTCTCTCGTGGTCGTTATTAAACTCTAGCTCTAGCCACTCACATACAACATGTAGTTGGTAGTGAAAGAAACAAGGTTGCAAATCTAACTGAACGGTTATATCGACCAATCAAGTAAGTTAGTAATATTCTTTCGCGCGATTATTGATGCCCATAGAGTGAATTTAGGTGAATAACTGAATTTCTCTTGCCTGCATTTTGAATATAATGCTTTATTATAATTATAATGCTTTCCGCGCTTGTTTTGTTATCCGAAAACAATGTTTTGCATTACTTTACGATGTTTAGGAAATCTGTACTCTGACTCTCATAATGTCGCTTCAATCTCTACGTCAACTATCTCTTACGGATTTAGATCGACTTTATTTTTAATTTATTCATTAGTTGTTGCGGTCTCGCGTTCCAAGAAATGCTTTTCATTCGGTGCC
>QOCX01000267.1:179568-199742 GCA_005959815.1 Sarcophaga bullata
TTTTGTTGGCCCTTATTCGAGCATTGAAACCATTTAATAGCAAGAAAAAACCTCGAATACTTTTCATATAACCCAATACATGAATAAATAAATACTTTCTACAGAAGATTCTCTATGATGGAAACAAACCTCGTATGTGTAGTAATGTTTCTTATGGGTGAAGTCATGTTTCTAGCCTTTACCAGTCATTTGTTCTACTCCCATATAGTTTTGCTTCTTATTGGGTTCATCTGCTGGTTGTAGTTTTTAAGTAAATGGTTTGAACCAAAAACAAAACAAAAAAAAGGAGAAACTAAAATGGAAGAAGCATTGAATGGAAATTCAGTTAAAAGATTTCACGTTTATGTTTAACAAAATGATGATGATTTTTCCTTAACACATACTCACAGCATTGTTGTGGCTGTGTTTCGAAAAGAAAACTTTACGAACAACGAACGTTTAAGAAGGAAAACTTACGAGAAAAATGGTCTTCGCTAACGATATGGCTTTAAATGCACTTCTTGTATTGTTGCATGTAAATTGTTGTTGTTGTTGTTGTTCATGTTGTTGTTGTTGTTGTTGGCTAAACAGGCTCATTCAAGCTGAAAGCGAACAAATCTTTAAACAAGACTTTGTAATGGTTCTTGAATCGTACGTGTGGGAGTCGTAGTTGTTCTTCTATAACAAATCGCTGCGATTTGTTGTTGTTTTCTGTTTTAAGATTTTTTTGAAAGAGTGTAAATGTTATTCCTAATGTTGTTGTTGTTGTATAGCAATAATACACAATCGGATTAACTGGGAGTTTAACAACAATAACAATAATTCTAACACAACTACTGTTTCTTATTGTTCTTGTTCTTGTTCGTGTTCCTGTGTTACTGATTATTTTTTAAGCTCTTGGGAATAGGTAAGGAATAGCCTAACAAAAGATAAATCCTTGAAAAAAAAAAAAGAAAAAACAGCAGCAACAGCAACAACAAGAATAAAAAAATTTGTAAATTATTGTTTAACAACTGTTGCCAAAGTTTAATGAGGCTTATCTTGAAATCAAGAGAGAACAAACGAACGAAATTTAAATATAAATGAAGAAGGCTTTTGCATACAAATTAACCAAAAATTTTCATAACATACCTCAAAAGCAGTAGTAGAGTATTTAAAGAGGTAGAAATAGAGAAAAACAAATTTATAGTTTTTAAAAGGCTACTGCTATTGTGTCGAAATTTGTTGTGATTTCTTTAATACGACAAAAAATCACTACCATTCGGGCTGTTGACAAAAATGTATCAACAAATAACAGATAAAAATTCCGATGATTAAAGAGGTATTGCTCAGCTCTCTATAATTAATAAAATGCTCATATAATCACCAAGAGAATATCAGAAAAGTCGTTGTCACTGTAGTCTAGTGGTTACGGCTAATTATACGTAAGACCTTGGTTTAAACTCTAGGTCAGTCATCTCCAACAAAACAAAATGTGAAGAAATATTTTTTCGGCAATTGCCTCTCAGTAGATTTCTGTCAAAAAATTAGTTCGTAAATAAAATTGCCATGAAAAGTTTCTTAAAAATCTATCGTCCAAAATCAACTTTAAACTACAAGTCCCGCTACTCATGTATAAAATTAACACCCACAACATAAGTGGTGTAGGAAGCTAGCTTGTAATCCTAACTGAAGGGTTCTAATGACGAATTATGGCTGGAAGTCCATCAGCAAAGTAGACACCAGACCTGCACTCAAGATCTACTATCGAACAAGCAAGAAAGCCATTGCATCCATGCTTAAAATTCATGCAATAAAATTTGAAAATTCGTTTAGTAACATGAATCACAATTTAAATGTGAGTTCATGGCAAAACGATGATGTAGGCTTACGACAATGATGTCTCCTTACACTACTTCTGGTTAAAATAACCCTGTGTGATTTCGGTTGATTGAATATGAAAAATATGAGAATTGCGATCTTTATTTTGCTGACGATATTCGTGTTTTGAATCTCAGTTTTTTAGAGCTCATAAAGACGGTACAAAGCGTGATGCAGACAGCGGCATCAACAGGTATGAGAACAAGTTTAGCAAACAGAAACTCTCAATATAAATGCAATGTCTCTGGAACAATTTACAAATTGTTCACATCAAATACAGAATGGTTACAGATGTGGCGTACCATTATCAAACTGGACACTTTATATTAAAAATTGTTTGCAAATAGCCTAACCAGTTGGCACTTGACCACATTGCCTGTTGGTATGCAAATATAAAACCTACACAGAGAATACAAACGTTTATGCATTTTATATATTTTCTGGCCAAAGACTCTTTTCAAGTACAAGCTATGGAGACGCATAGCTTAGCAGATTTTGGATTGAAATAGAGTGTGACAAATGATATTGGATTAGCCAAACTCTGGGAGAAGAAAACCAGAAAGCTGATCACCCAGCTATCAACGTCATTCTGTATTTACTGCGAATTAACTTCTCCATTTCATTGCTTTCACATCAACATGCAATCAGGCTGAGATCATTGGATCATATCTGGCTAGACATAGCCGCATTTTAGCGTATATTACTAAGATTCTGTTGGAGTTGTATATGAATTTAGTAATCCTGAAAGGTATTTCAAATAATATTTGGTATGAAACCTGGCGTTTCTTTAATTTGTCAACTTCACAGTTTCATTGGTGGTATGTTACAAGAAAGTACTTAAAATTTTCAGCTTGAGTTTTTCAAATTTCTAGGTGGAATTCAGTCTCTCAGTAGAGACTTGATCCTTACGGACTACCTATTACACACATACATAACATAATTGGCCATTACAACCCTTCAGTCAGGATTACGGCCTAGCTTCTCACACCACTTATGTTGTGTGTGTTAATTTTATGCATGAGTGGCGGGACCTACAGTTTAACGTCGACTCCGAACGACAGATTTTTGAGAAACTTTTCATGGCAATTTTATTTACTCTCAGAGTTTTTGCCAGAAATCTGCTGAGAGGAAGTCGCCGAAGAAATATTTTTTCATATTTCGTTTTTGATGTCTGACCGGGGATTCGAACCCTGGCCTTTCGTCTAATAAGCCAACACACTACCTACTAGACTACGACGACTTCACACACTATTACACACTATCTACTAAACTACAGCATCTTACCACACGTCTCCATTAAGAGACGTGCAGATTTAGTAGTGCACGCTCAATTTTCTTTATATAATCTCGGGACAGAGGAAAAAAAAACCCTTACTCTGACATACATGAGTCTATGAGTATTGTCAACCTTTATTCGAAGTATACATTTTTTCTTTGCAAGTCTAGGTCTAGCAGCCAGACCTATAGTCCCGTCTCCATTTATTTGGATAGTTCGTCAGCTGTGGTTTAATGATATGGTTTCACGAAGGCACGTTAGTGATAATAATGCTTTATCACTAAGTAGATTAACTAGGCAACAAGCCTAACATTCTTGGAACAGGCAGTCTAAATTCAATGTATCCATCATTCACAATTGTTTCTGGCGTTGATTTAGACAACATTCTTCACTGAATGCTATCTTATAACAAGGTTTCATTAAGTCAAACAAAGAAAAAAAGTATGCCAACAACATCAGTTTTTTCAGAGCTTTTATTTCGTTTTCTTATTTAATTGTACCTCTCTTCCAAAAAAACGAAGTCTACTTTTAATTAATATTTCTGTTTAAAAACTAAAACCAGGCCTTTCTTAATTTTGTTTTAATACAACATTTAGAGCATGCTTGTTTCAATTACATTTAAAACAATTCAAAGTGTGTTCATGTCGCTTACATTGTGTTTTTTCTTCCTTTTTCTGGTTGCCTTTCTATGGATATCCACTACGTTAGTGTGCATTTCAAATTAAAAATGGCTGTTAAAGAGCCCAACAAATAAGTGACCATGTTAAACAGAAACAAACAGGCATGTTTTGTTTATAAACATGACGACATTATGTATACACACACATTCACACATACATACATACATGTGTTGTATATTTATTTAATATAAAAATGTTTACACAAATACCTATGCAACGGAGAACATACATCCATAAACGTGAATAAGAGAACAGTCATAAATGTCTCTCTGTGTGTGTGTGTAAATATGAGGTGAAAAAGAGAAACCGTTTAAACAGTGTTGACACATTTAACAAAATGTTTGTATTTCTCTTTTTTGTTTTTTTTTATTTTGTTTTTAATTAAAAAAAAAGGATCAAAAACTCACTCTTTCCTTTAGTGTTATTAAAAAAAATGGTCTGTGGCTGTGAGAGTATGTTTGTTGTTTTAGGTTGTTAAATACATTCATACATTTGTATGTGTTTGTATGTGTACATGGAATAGTCATATGTGTTAATTTAATTAAATTTTTTATACAATTTTTATCAAAACAAAATACTTTACATTTAAAGAAACGCTCGAAAAAAATATTTCTAAAAAAAGAGAGAAACACACTCTGCTAACAACGTTTTTGTAGCATGGTTTGCTTGTGATGAAAGTATGTTGAAAATATCTGTTCAAAAAGAGAAAAATTTCAACTACAAAATAAAGATAATTGCTATAAAGTGAATAAAAATTTTAAATACAGACAGACAAAATAGAATTTTAAAATAATTTTTAAAATAGCCTTTAATTATTAAGATCGAGTCCCACCGTCAATTGAATGTAAGTAGAGTTAAGCAATCTATTTATAGTGTTGCCCTACAATTACTTCGGAAGATGATTTATCTTATGTTCGTACTCATATTACTGAGGTAAACCTATACTTTAATTAAGAAATACTTATGGTACCTTTCTATTTATTGTCCTTCAGGATCTCCGGATTACAGCTTGAATTCAATAGACCGTAAAGCAAAGATCTTCGTACTTTCAAGTTGGTATGCAGCCTCATATTTAAAAATTCTACTTCGCTTACAGATTTACTCAGCACAAGAAAAAATCTAACAAGTTGAACTGTACTATTTAAGTGATCAGTCCACATCAACTCTATGTGACATGATCTAGCCAGTAGTGCAGAATATTGAATATGGTAGGAGCTGTGTGACACGTAGCTTCGTGAATCTACTCTTTATTGTTGACAACACCAATCAATTCAGTAGTGAAGTTGGTACTCCTAGCTGACAGTAACGTCCTGGCCAATGTTGTTGTCAACGAAATATTGACCGACGACGGTATGCATTACACTCTTTTGGATCTTATTGCGTATTGTTATCATTTAAAATTCCACAATTTTATGTACTCACATAACCATTCATCCAGAAATGGGCCTCAACACTGAAGATGATTTTTCGATGAAATTTAAGCTCAGTTTTCAACTGCTCCAGAGTTCAGCGAACCAAGATGTGTATCTAGTGGTCTAACATGGTATTGGGAAAAAGTTCAACTAATTTTACTGCGGTGGCTTGAACAACGTGGCTACTATTAACTGGCAAAGTTCAGAAGTCCCTGAAACTTCTTCTTCATTTTCATTATGGTTGAAGAACATCACTGGAACATAATTCTTATGTCGTACAAATATGGTTATGTTTACCTCGAATTAAATGCCGTTTTCTATGAGAAGGCAGATATTTGTTCAGTTCATTGGGGCCTTTAATTCGAACGAATCTTATTGGGGATGTTAATATGCCGTCCAACATGGGCAGCTAACTGAAGTACTGATCTAATATCGTGGTTATGTCTAGGGAATATTAAAGATACAGTCTGTATCTTCTAATACAATGTGTAATAAGATCTGTGATAAAACATACTTGTCTCGTATTCCGGTGTTTCCAGGAAGTATTTATTCAGTCTTCAAGTTATGGCGTTAGAACCTAAATGTGGTCTTCCAATTCTCATGGAAGTTTTTTGAATTGAAATACGTTCCAGATTACCAGATTACACCTTACTGTAGACAATAAACGCTAAATATAATGCAGGACGCCACTAAAGCCCCTGCTAAGCTACGCTTACGACTAATGTGATCGGTGCAACATCGATTCGGTCTAAAGCCTGATAGTTTTGCTGTGAAATGCTTTACAGATTTTAGTCAGCAGTGTAATGCCTGTAAAGTTTAGTCAATTTGTTTAAAACCCCTTACTTAATTCGTACGGAGGAGAGTAGAATGATCAGAAGACCTCAATTAAAAGTTTTAATCATTGCTGTGCTATATAGATTTCAGGCAGTTCTGTGCTAATATTATCCACAATTCGTTCCAGATAATTCATTAGATTCGTATAAATTTATAGGATTTTCAGGTTTTAGGCACATTATAGTGTGGTCGTAGTCTGGTAGGTAGTGTGTTGGCCTATTCGATTTGTGGCAAAGAACTCTGAAAGAAAATAAAAAAATTCCATGAAAAATTTCTCAAAAATCTGTCACGTGGAGTCGACTTTATACTGTTGATTCCACCACTCATGTATAAAATTAATGCACACAACATAGGTGATGTGAGAAGCTAGGTTGTAATTCCGGTTTGAGGGGTTTATACAACTAACTTAAGTTTGATATAAAAAACCACTTGCATATTAATAAATCATATTTTCTGTATTTCTCTTTATTTGACCAGAACCAATAAATTATTGACAATGTCATTTGGGTGAAGAGCTTCATATACTGTGGTGTACGGCCTAAACAAGTCTTACTTGATCGCGTAGAATTTCTTTACCTTTTTTTCTATCCATTTTTTTCAATTTTTTTTTGTTTTGTTTTTTTTGTCTTGCTCAATTAAACACCCCGCGTTTGTTTTAATGTCTTCATTTAATGTTTAAAAGACATTTTACAGGCAATTTATGTCATTATAAACGACTTTTGTCATTATAAACATAAAAATACTACACACAGCAATAGATTGCAAAACGTTTACCACAAAATGAAGAAAAAAAAACTAAAAAATCCCAATCAATTTTACTTTTTAATAAATAAAACAAAAAAAAAAAACAAAAAAACAAAACCAAAACCAAGAGGAACGAACGTTTATTAAAGAAAAAAGAGAAGAAAAAGAAAAAGAAAAGAAATATAAAGACAATAAACATTTTAAATGGGATGCACAAAGAGTAGGCGGTTTCTTAAACAAGCCTTTAAAAGCAACAGAAAGGAAAAAAAAATTAAAAAAAGAATATTACACACGTACACACACACACACACACACTTATATATATATTTTTGCATATGTAGTAAAACAGACACTTAACTTTACTTGCAGTAGTAGTCATGACAACAATTACACACACACACATACATATGTACATACGTATATATCAACAACAATATTTTTGTTTTCATTAATATTTGTTGTTGACGTTGTTATGGTTGCTGCTGTTGTTGCTGGTTTTTGTATGAACATCCTTTAATGAAATGCTTACCAAAGCATGTTATCAACTAAAATATACTCTTAATGCATACACAACCCAACGAACGCAAGGTGAAAGGCAAGGAAACAGTTTTCAGTGTGTGTGTGTGTATATGTAAGTGAAAAAAAACAACGAAAAAAATAATCAAAAATAAAAGAGCACAAGATTTTTAGGAAAACATGAATCACAGTTTAAATAATAGTTTCCTTATAGCAAAGTTAACACCACACACAGTAAAACTGTTTGTGTGTGTGTGTGTATTTATGAGGGAGTTACATGCATTATGTATGCTTATGGAAATGTATACATTAGTATGAGATTTTTTTTTTAAAACAGCAGCGGGTTGCTAAATAGCAATACATTGTGAGTTTTTAAATATTTTGCAATTGAGTGGAGAGTTTTTAAAAATTCCTTCACTTAATGCATATCCCTGCAGTCCTGGGATGTATAAATTCCTGGGGAACTTGAAGTAAACTACAGTGTAAGGGCTGTCATTGTTCACATGGGAAAAATATTTTCTGAAATTTTTTAAAAACTCACCAAGTGGGTAATTTCTTTTTATGAATCAATGTTCGTCTGTAGGATACGCAGCTGATGAAAAAAATTGACACACAATGATGTGTGGGTGGTGTCAGAAGCTAGACTGTAATCTTGACTTGGCTTGTTAGATGTTCAAAATCCCAAGTCAACCGTATCCAACAAAACTTGCTCTCAGAAGATTTTTAATAAAAACTCTGAGAGTAAATAAAACTTAAAATTGTAATCTCGCCACTCGTATATACAATTAAAACACACAACATAAATGCTATGAGAAGCTAGGTTGTAATCCAGAAGGGTAGACAGAAGGGTTATTATGACCAACTATGTATGTATGTATTTATGTATGTTATGTTACGACCGTATAGGGTTGGTAGGTATTGCTCAGTATCAGTATATGTTTCAGATTCTGTATAAAAAGGCTAACAGACCAAGATTTATATAGCAATTGCAAAAGCATTATAAGATTCACAACTAGACAGCGTGGTTGATTTTATATTTAAGTCGACTGGTTAAGTTCAACTGGCTTAGACGGGTCAAAAGCCTTTTGGGTTTATTTATAATTGCTTTTAAGCTTCTGCTGTGCTCAATGTTTTTGCTCTGTCTTCTTATCCTCCGTTTCCTACCTCCTCCCCTTATCCCCATCTCCTCTATTGTCCTCTCTCTTTTCTTTTGGACTTATAACAATGGGTAATTTTGATCTTCGAGTATTGTACTTGTCCCGATGACAGTACACGTTCTCTTACTACTTAAGCTGCCGGTAATATAGATCTGACTTGTGTCTCGTTTCTTTACTAAGTTACTCAAGTAACAAAATGAATCCACAATTTCAAATCAAACATTTTTCTTTTGGGCCGTAGAAATGTGAAGTTGAATCAACAATGCCGGATTTAAATTGATCATGTCAGATTGTATATTACAGCACCAGTAAACAGCTGTCATTCTTACTTTTACTTAATCAAGCTGAAGCTTTTTAGTACAATTTCTTGTCTTAATACGCTGTAATTTAAGTGATTCCATCGCTTAGAGATCTCTAGACAGCTCTGAAGCCGTAAAAGATTTCGTTTTTTCTTTCTAATAAATTATTAACATAAACATTAAAATTTTACTATTATTTTGCTCCATAACATAAGACATTAATTTTCATATTATCCATACTGTATAGGCTATCTATTTGTTATGGTTAATTTTTTGGCATAATAATTTACAATGATTCAAATTTCTTCATTTATTTTCGTTCTTTTTTTTAAAAAGCTTTTTAAACAAGAATGGGATGCATTGCAAGCAAAAGC
The DNA here is from genome assembly GCA_005959815.1 of Sarcophaga bullata. Taxonomy (NCBI): domain Eukaryota; kingdom Metazoa; phylum Arthropoda; class Insecta; order Diptera; family Sarcophagidae; genus Sarcophaga; species Sarcophaga bullata. Next base: position 188,700 of record QOCX01000267.1, read on the forward strand.
AACATTGTTACTGGTTCTGAAAAAACCAGGAAGGAGTTGCTATACAATACATATTTACAATTGCTTGGCATACATTACAACATTATATTTGCATAACATATAAGTTAATTATGGTTTAAGCGCAATATGTTGTTACTTAGGAATGAATAATTGCTTTATTCTGCAACGTTTTTATATTTTATTTTATATCATTATTTACTTTCATATTTTTTTTTTTGTGTGCCTGCCACAAAGACAAAATGCAGAGGTGGTGTGAATTGGCTGCCTCTGCTTTCAAACGAGAGATGAGTAGCTGGTGTAAAATTGTCCAAGAACACTTGTGCGCTACCTTGCCTTCAAGCTTTAAATGCACACACGTTCGTTCCTTTCGTTCCTACCATTGAGGCGTCAGTCAGCAACAGCAGCAGCAATAGCAGCAGCAGCAAGAACAAAAAAATTATTAACCCATTAGTTAAAGTGAAAAAGCTTCATTAGACACGAGGCAAAAAAAAAAAACAAAAAGGGGGGGGGGGAGAGGGAGGAGGAGGAGAGAGAGAGAGAGGAGAGAAAGAGAGAGAGAGGGAGAAAGAGGGTGGAAGGTGTTTAGTAAAATTTAACACATTATATTATTATTACAAATTAAGACAATAGACAGTGTCAAAGATATGTGTGTGAATAATTTTTATTTATTTTAATTTTTTTTGATCAGACCTGTTGATCAGCCTGTATAAGTTGTCATGTCTTGCACTGCACATTGAGCATTTGAATTATGACACTTATGCACAGTTCGTGAAGGTGTGATGTTGCATTTTTTTTTCATATTTATTTGCTGTTGTTGTTGCTATTGTAATATTATAATATTTACTTACCTATTGCTATTGCTCGCTGTTTATTTGCTTTTCATTTGTGTCAACAGAATGCCATATTACAGCAGCAATAGCAACACTTTTCCCTTTATTTCCGTATTTGCATTTTTGGTCGACAAACAACATTTTTTTTTTAATGACACTTTAAAATTATTTCTACAATGTTTGTTTATTTACCTTTTTGCCTGGTTTTAGGCCATACATAAATATTTAATAGTTATTGTTTTCAATACATTGTTTAAATTTATTTATTATCTACAGTCAATGAATTTCTTTAATTTGAAAAAATTTAATTTCAAATAAAATTTATTGGAAATTAATTACTTTGGCGTTAGCTTAAGTATCAGAATTTTCTATGAAAATATTAAAGAATTAAAAGAAATAAATTAAACGACATCATATTTATGCTATCCTAAAGGAACTGGCAATTGTTTGAAGTCAAATAGTCATTTTAGCCTTTTTAGGATGTACTGTTCTGAAGTGAAGGTTAATCAACTGACAAGGGAGAGCAAACTGGCCAACCTATATTTTCTAAATAGTTTTATAACGTATAATGACTTTCAATATGCTCACATATTTCGTGTAGTTTTCAGCCAATTTTTGCTTTAAAGCAATTCTGTTTCATACTGGCTTAAATAGATCAGGTGGTCCGATATCAGCAGATAATAATATAAGAACGCTTCAGTCTCGCCAGATGTGTTGTAGGTTTACCTAATTGATTTCTTATTCATGAGCTTGGTATACTTGCGAAGCTGATAAGGCTATCCAGAATTACGAATGAGCAATTCTTGAAGCTCTCTCAATGTAGGAATGGACCTCTCCGTGCGAGGTTTCAGACAAGGCGATCCCCTATCATGCGACCTCTTCAACTTCGTCATTTAGAGTGTTTTGCCAAATGCAGAAGTGTATCGCAATGACACTATCGTTCATAAAAGTGCCCAGTTGCTTGTGTACGCTGACGACATTGATATCATAGGACATACCAAGCGAGATGTTACTGCAGCCTTTAGTGCTATTGTAAGGAAGTCTAATAGGATGGTTCTGGCAGTAAATGAGGGCAAAACAAAGTATATGTTATCGACAAGTAGAGAAGTGCGGCGTACTGATGCTCAGATTATGGCCGATAACTACTTTCGATGTACAGTCTCGTGTATATTTCTTATAATTCAAGCTATTTTGCAAGAGATACTTCTTGTGATCAATATTTCCTATCTGGTAGACTGTTTGATCGTGTCTTTAAAATTCTCTTAGGAGTTAAACTGAAATCAAACAATCTGAGAATGAAAGTAATGTCATCGCTTCTAAGAATTGTATGAAAAAAAGTAATTTACAGAACAAGTGTTGTGTAGTACTTTAAAAAAGAGTACAAAAACATTATTCACCTACAACTAATGTTCATTACATTTCGTTCGGTTTTCTAAGAAACTAAATTGTATTTATTCTTATGATGAGTATCTTTATTTCTATTTCTTTTTGTTCAATAATTATTCTTCTTGTTTCGTTTCCATTTATTTTTGCAGGTTTCACATAGATAAACGCTGTCAGCATCGTTGTTCCTGGAAATGTTTGAGTATCGCCTTAATTTTAATATCAGTCGTCCTAACAGCCATGTTGGCATATTTTGCAGGTAAGTTTCTAATTCTATTTAATGTTATACAATCAGAATTTTTTATTTATTTTATAGAATTTGTTTTTAATTAAATTTTGTTTGTGTAAATATGCTACTACTGGTTGGAAATATTTTACATACGAGTATGGATTCAACGGAGCATTTTTTATGCTGATGTTTTTGTTACAATAAGTGATAGCGTTATAAGGAACTATAAAGGTGGAATTGCTTTGGAAAAAAAATTCACATGAAAAAAGTTTGTTGAAAAATTTGAGCTTGAAACAGTCAAAAGATTAACGTTACAGTTGAGTTGGCTATCAAATCATATTAAGGCAGTGGTGTAAAGGAGATCTCAAGAATTACATTAACTATGATGGATGTGGTTAGTTTGCTTCTAATCTGTGGTAATATAAATACAGAGAAATCAAAAAATTTTTAATATTTTTGGATTTCGCTTCCATATAATGCTTTCTATACTCCGATCTGGAGCCGATAAGCTTGAAGGCAAATGGTGTAAAATTAACGGAATCACTACACAATTATCAATGCAACCCATACCTCTGATTATTCCCCTTTTTAATTGATCACCTAATAGAATGAGGCAAACTATGCTTCAATAACAACAGAAATATCAATAACAGGAAATCTCTGCAAGGAATTGATCTCATTTCCTTCTTACTGGCACTGGTTGCTACAATAGGAGTCCAATTTTCTAAAAATGAACATTTTGCTCCAAAAAATAAAAGGCAGGGACAAGTTCATTAGTTGTTTAGTAGAAGATTTTGAATTCCTTCTACTATCCTCACATTACGAGCTTAGACATGCGTCAAGCATCTCATCAGATTGGCTTTCTGTAGTTGGTGGCAAGCGAATAGGTTTGCTATTCTGTCGTTTTCTAAAAGCTACACCCACTGGAAATATGTAGTGAGTGTATTGGTGGAATTTAGTCCTGTTCGTTATTATTATAATCCTCCTGGATGAATTATTTTGTGAGAGCGAAATTTATTTTGGTGGTTTTAATTAAAAATTGCTTGAGTTTGTAATCAAGCAGTGTAACCATTATTAATGGCAGTAGGTTGTCCCATTCAATTTAATTGTTAGATTACATACGTACATAATTGCTCACTATAACCCTTTAACCAGTATTACGAACTGGTTTCTTACACCACTTATGTTGTGTGTGTTAATTTTATACAAGAGTGGCGTGACCTACAGTTTAAAGTTGTATCCAAAGGACAGATTTTTGAAAAAACTTTCTCGGCAGTTTTATTTACTCTCAGAGAGAGAGGAATAAGTAGCCGGGGAAATTTTTTCTCATATTTCGAGGCAGCGAGGCCTCTCGTCTAATAAGCCAACACACTGCCTACAAGACTGCGGCGACTACACATAAGTTTAGAAAATTTGTAATGCAGTTTCCATATGTGAAATGCTCTTCTTGTAAAAGTAATGTCCGTCTTTGATAATGTGAACAGATTCAAGTCCAGGTCCATGAATAATATTGTTTCATATATTTGTCTCCTCACAGCTTTATTATCATGGTGACCAAGTTATATGGGCGCTGAATAATAAAATTAAAGCTTTAGCAATCAAAACAATGCACCACTCTTTGCAGATCTCTTCATAAGTGATCCTGTGTCTGAATTTAGTGTCCAATCAGGATAAATCCTTGATGAGGCAAACTATAGAAATTCTTCTGTAGAACTATCACCTCTTAAAGGATTAAGCATGCTTGCCATGTTTTTAAAATACAAATCCTTGATAGGTCATGAATACAGGAAGAGAAGTAACTCATGAGCATGTATGCATGTCTGTAAACTCATGTGAGTGAACTCATCTAACCTTTGGAAAAAAAGTCCTTTCTTTCGATGTGTCCTTACTCGTATTGTTTAACATTAATTAGAGAAGCTTATTTAAATGTCTACAAGAGAGAAATAAAATATTATGCTAAACAGGGATTTTTTAATAATATTGGCAAACAACATTGTAGAAAACTATTCTAATTTCTTTCTTTTTCTTGTTCAAATGTAACATTATACGATTACATACCATCCATATGTGTATGAGTATATACACAGTACATATGTTTCATATGTACATGAACGTTCGTATGAATATCTTGTTAATGATGGGATTAATTCTCTAACAACTTTACATTTACATAGCCGAACGTAAGTGTGAGTACATGTGTTTACAAATCCAAGCATGTATGTATGTATATGTTCATGTGAGATTAAATTCAGCAAAAAAACAGAAAAACTTGTTATAATTATTTGTCTCTAACAAATGTTTATAAACATTATCCATATACATTGTCACTGCTCTTCTCTCTTCTTCAGAATTTTGTTTTTTAAAAACATTTCCCTGTAAATGTATGTGTAAGAGAGGTTATATGAAACTTAATGTAATGTAAACATAATGTTAAATACACATCCACCTATTATAACGCATTAATAGTTGTGCAGGCAAATGTTATGGCTTTAACGTGTTAACTATCCACATATACAAGTACATACATACATACTCTCATGTATTATTTCCTTTTTCTTTTTAATCATTTTCATAATATTGTATAAACAAACTATGTACATATGTATGTACATATATGAGTATGCGTTAGTGGTATGGGGTATACAAATGTGTGAAAATTTTTTTATTTAACTAATCTTACAGCCCATGTTTGCAGCTTAAGCTGAACTATCTTGACTAACAAAAGCTTAAAATTTTTTTTTTGTTTTTTTTTCTTAATGGCTTAGCCATTAAAGGCCACAGTGTAGAGCCAGTGTTCTACTGTTTGCTATTTATTTACCGTTAGCATTTTTTCCTGTTTACTTAGCACTCATTTACCTCGCGTTTGCCCTGTGTTACAACACACACACAGTCAAATTAGTTGGCATTTTTGTTTTATAAGAGCCAAAATACTATTAACGCTACGTGTGTTATCTCTTCACACATATGCAATATTTAGTAAGTATGTGTGTGTGTATATGTAGTATAGGCGATTAGTATTAAAGTTTATTTAACTGCCGAGTCAAACTTAAGTAAACTTTTAACAGCAAAAAACAAAAAAAAAAAAAAATTTATCCTGTCATAATAAGCTTAGGAATAAAAGGCAGGAAAGGAATCAAATATAAAATTATTAAACAGAAATTTTTGCATTAGAAAAGATAATTCAAGAGAAAAATACATCACATTAAACGTTTCACAGTTTTGTTTAATGACTTTCAATACTACAATCCGCACTCTGGAGATAATCTGATCTAAAAACAGTTCTATAAGACAAGGAAGTATTTATGACCTTTGGATGGGAATTGATATCAATTGTTAGACTTCCGCAGAGAAGGATTTTCGCAGTCGCCTAGAGCAGGCTATTCGATACCCCTTCAGTCAGGATTACAACCTAGCTCCTTAGTTATGTTGTGTGTCTTAATTTTATACACGAGTGCTAGGACTTACAGTCTAAAGTCGCCTCCGAACTACAGATTTTTGAGAAACTTTTCATGGCAATTTTTTATTTACTCTTAGAGTTTTTGCCACAAATCTGCTGAGAAGAAGTAGTAAAAATATTTGTTCATAATTAGTGTTATTGGACCTGCCTAATAAGCCATCACACTAACTACTAGACTACGGTGACTTTGCGTCTAATGCGCCCATTAAAATTTTGATTATAATTCTCAGTTTACTCCTCGATAGTCTTATGCATAATTCAAGTAAATTCTCACTGTGATTGCGGAACAAATGCTAAGATTGTCTCAAATCCGTACGTTTTTGAGTTCTCCTTTTGCCGAGAATACCTCTACTATTACACAAGGGAAATATTTTGGCCTTATCAGCAATGTGGAAGCTGTTTTTCCGGTATGGTAATCTACTTGCACATTATTGCGATTTCCTACATAAGTGGACATCCCTGGCGATTCAGCTTTCGGTTCTAATTTCGGTTCTAAACTATACGAGCGAAGTGTACGTAGACCAGCCGTCCTTTATGTATATTATCCATGTTGAATTGAACACATCTCTTTATGGTGTAAACAATCATGGGGTAACAACATTAAAGTTGCCCCCTATTCCGAATATTTTATTTTGGGACTGTACTACTATATATCCTGGAACCATCATTATACCCCAGAATTATTTTTCTCTTAAAAAATTTATGTTACAGCCTAGTAATTGCTTTAACTACCATAAACCAGGTTTATTGCGAAGCATTTCCTTTAGCAAAACAGTTTTCTCATAAAGTTTACTAATACTGTCTAGGAGTTATTTAAGGGAAGATTTGTTAGGACATGATGCCTCATATAAGTACTGCTAATCTGCTTTGTCATTATCGCGATTACTTATCTAATAAGCCAACAGACTATCTACTAGACGACGGCAATCAAAAATAAAAATAATGCGTTTCGAAATGTGAGTACAGTACCAAACTTTTTGAAATGTATGGAAACCTAAATCGTTGGATGAACGGCAAATATTATTGCAATGCGTCGGCCTCTGTATTTCTTGTCCATATTGAATTGAATACATTTCTCTATGGTGTAAACAATCTTGGGGCAACGACTTAAAAGTTGGTCCCTGATCAAAATGTTTTATTTTGGTATTGTTCCACAACATATTTTAGATCCAGCAATATGCCCCAGAGTGGGTTTTCTCTTAAAAAGTGTTTGTAACAGAATTATAACTTCTTTAACTCCTATAAACCAGTTTTATTATTTTTCACACAGAGTTTACAGATACGGTCTAGAAGTTATTTAAGGCAAGAAGTACTAGGTGTTTGATTTGTTAGGTCACGATGCTCCCTGATATATTTTGCGTTAGGCTTGCTTCCCATGAACCTAACTAGAGTCTCCACTGCTCTGTTCCTTACTATTTATGCACTGCGCTTTAATGCACCAGCAGTATCGTTAAACGTCAAGCATTGCCAAGGTTTTACCAACACAAGTCCGTCGCCACTGAAACTGCTATCAAAATTGTGTTCCAGCGTTCTTGAAACATGGATGAATACCGTCCATCACTACAAAAACTATGTAAGAATTTGCAAGTAGTGATGAAAAAATTCGTTTTAGAATTTCACTTTCTTTCAATTGTTTTTAAGCTGCAAAGCCAATAATAAAAAAATTCAAAGGAAACTAAAAACTTTACCCCATGATGTATGCTTCCTCATATATGTATACACGGTTTTTAATAATATTGTGTACATATTGCCAACATTTACTAACACAATTACAAGAACTCATATGAGCAAAAATTTTTGTTGCAATTGCAAAAATTTTTTTTGGAATTTTGCTTTTAAAATTTTATTTTAATGCCTCAGAAAAAAAGGAAAAAATCATAAACTTTCTTATGTTTCTTTGCAGTTCCTTTTTTCTCTCTTTTCAATTTAAGGCGTTGCTGTTGGTAACTTGGCTTTTACAACTACCAGCAGCAGTTTGTTTGTTAATGAATTTGTTGTCTGTCTTCTGTCTTCTTGCTTTTTGCTTTTTTTTTTTTTGTTCTTCTTTTTCTTTTGGGGTTTATTGTCTAGTGTTTTTATGGCACTATTGTTGGGACTCTGAAGGTTGCTGCACCTTTTCAAAAATGCCACACAGTAATTTTGAAAATTTTTTTTGGGGGGGACTTCCGCTTTTTCTCTCTCCCTCTGAAAAATCAAATTAAATCAGTGCAGACATCGGGTACACACAGAGCAGAAGAAGAAAAAAGCATTCTACTCGTTTAGTCATTAATTTATTTATGCTGTAGGTTATATACAAACAACAACAACAATAGCGCAATAGCATTATGTTTTAACGTTTTAATATACGATATAGTTTAAGCATGTCAAAAAAAAAAAAGCCAAAAATTAAAGGAAAACAAAAAAATTTAAATTTTCTGGTAAATTTTGAGTTTCCTTGGTAATGTGGCAGAGAGGCCAACCTAGCAGTTGGTGTAATTATTATTTTTTCCTGGTTAAAATTGCATAAAATTCAAAATTATTATTTTGCAGAATTTTTAGTGTTAGGATGCATAGTGTATATGACATCAAAAGTTCCATTTATTTCTAAAAACACTGAGATCGCGTCAGTCAACACCGTTCATCCAACGATTTAGAGAGAGACCCAAGTCTTCCATTCATTTCATAAAGTGTGGTACTGTACTCACATTTCGAAACGCATTATTTTTGTTTTTGATAGCCGTCGTCTAGTAGATAGTCTGTTGGCTTATTAGATAAGCAATCGCGATAATGACAAAGCAGATTAGCAGTACTTATATGAGGCGTCATGACTTAACAAATCTTCCCCTAAATAACTCCTAGACAGTATTAGTAAACTTTATGAGAAAACTGTTTTGCTAAAGGAAATGCTTCGCAATAAACCTGGTTTATGGTAGTTAAAGCAATTACTAGGCTGTAACATAAATTTTTTAAGAGAAAAATAATTCTGGGGTATAATGATGGTTCCAGGATATATAGTAGTACAGTCCCAAAATAAAATATTCGGAATAGGAGACAACTTTAATGTTGTTACTCCATGAGTGTTTACACCATAGAGAGATGTGTTCAATTCAACATGGATAATAAACACAAAGGACGACTGCTCTTCGTGTACTCAGCTTCTATAATTTTAAATCGAATTTAGAATGGAAAGTTGAATCGGCTAGGATGCCCAATTATGTAGGAAATAGCGATGACAAGCAGATCACCATACGGCAAAAACAGCTTCCACATTGCTGATAAGGCCAAAATATTTCTCTGGCCTAATAGTAGAGGTATTCTCGGCAAAAGGAGAGCTCAAGAACGTACGGATTTCAGACAATCTTAATTTTTGTTCCAGACTAACTAAGACTAACGAGAAGTAGCCTAAACTTTGTAATCGGCATTTAAATTGGCATAGAAACCGTAGTCTAGTAGGTGAGTTATTAGTCGTAAGGCCACAATCCGACCCTCTGGTCAGATGTCTCTAAACCTAAATAGGAAAACATGATTCTTCGACGATTTTCTCTCAACAGATTTTTGGCAAAAACTCTGAAAATAAATAAAAAATTGCCATGAAAAGTTTCTTAAAAATCTGTCGTTCGAAAACGACTTTAATCTGTAGTAGTGAGACCTACTCATGTATATGGTGTGAGAAGCTAGGCTGTAATCCTAACTGAAGGGTTATAATGATCAATTATATATCTACGTATGCAGTAGACTCAAAGAATACTTAGTTTCGGAATTTGCAGACCCTATGAGTAGATAAACAAGTAGCACAACTCATACTTAGAGCCTATGCTACTTAAAAGCAAGCAGAAGGAAACATTTGGGCAAATAGGCGGGGAGTTATTCTCTCTAATACTGAAAATCTTCCTGAAGAGAATCTTGGTGACGTGTAGGTTTAGAACAATACTTTAAATCGTCTTGTTGTATGAGAAGTTATGTCTACATTCTGTTCTTATACTCCCATTTGGTTACGAAAGTCAATCGATACATAGAAAACATTGGTGTAACATCGATACTATTTGGAGATGCATTGTATTGTATTAAGCTCACAAAACGGCACTGGTTTTTTGTACATCTGACACACATACAGAGCAACATATGATATAACATATGACAAGTCAGACGTAAAATAAATGTCATGTAGCAGGTCCTTAACTTCTTATGTCAGAAATAAAAGTTGTTTCAAGAAAAAATATCTTAAAACGTGTAAAGCTATTTAAGGTAAGTTACTAATTAAGGTGAAAATAATTTAAACTCTTGAAATATTTGTTCCTGATACTATATTTTAAAGCTTTTAATATCCTAAGCCTATGTAAACATGATACGTATTTTATTAAAATTTCCTAATACTTCTTAAAGTTGTCCATTATTTTTATAAATTTCTTATTTTGTTAGATTATCTTCTAGGCTTTTTATTAAGACTTCCTTGAAATATAACTTCCACACGATGATTACTTTAATAATGCTCAGCGAATTTCGAAATGAAAAGTGTTTTTCGTATATTAAAAAAAATCTCTATATATTTATGTGTGTGTGTATGTGTTTGTGTGTGTGAAAAGAAAGTAATGTCTTGAGAATTTCTTCTATATGTGTATGTAGCTCTCCTACTTCTTTATAATTTTCCAGTTGATAAATAAAAGATTTCTTAAAATGTTGCTTAATGTTGTTGATATTCACTCACTCACTCACTCACTCTCATAAAACAAAAACACAAAAAAAAAATATCCCCACGAAAAGGAGCTGGTGTCCTGGGATATTTAACAATTTATTATCAGCCCCAATTGTTTATAACTGTATGCATGGGAGTGTATGTATATGCGTGCCCACAGTCATAAACTACAAATACTTGGGGTATCTGCTCTTCTTGATTTCCTTTGTTTTTTTATGTTTTTTTCCTTGCTCTCTGTGTAAGGCTTTTAACTATTGTAGTCTGGTGTTGGTATTGGTATTGGTGTTTGTGTTTTTGCTACTCTTGTTGTTGTGGTATGTTGAATCTTGTGCTGTGATTTACAGCTTTCCAAGTCAAAGCAATTACAACAGCACTAACACCACCACCACCACCGCCAGCAGAATCTCCATTACCAGCCATTTGGAAAAAAATACAGAAAATGTAATGAAAATAGAAGAAAAAAAGAAAAAGC
>QOCX01000267.1:210897-223156 GCA_005959815.1 Sarcophaga bullata
AAAAAACTGCATTCTATTTCTATATTTAACTTAAAACAAATTCCAAGTTGTTATCTTAAATGTTCCAATTTAATGTGTTTATTGAAACTACATATTCTTTATTTTTTAAGCTTAAGTGCTTTAAAATTTTCTGCCTATTTAAGGCGAATTTAAAAAACGGTTAGCTGTACAGTCTATTTCTTCCTATTTTCTAAAGCCTATTGAGATAATTTAATTTTGAATTCCTTTTTTCTAAAAACATTTACTTCTCTTGGCAATAAAAATTGTCTTTGAAAAATCTTTGCTGCCAAGTAGATATTGCTGCTCAAAATTACTTCCTTATTGTATTTCTTATTCAATTTTTGGCAGGCGTGGGAGTGGTGACGGTGACTAAACCCCAAAAAAGAAAAGGAGAAAGAGAAAGGAAAAGAGAAAAACCTTTTTCTTAATTTGTTACGGTATTTAAATGCTCTAATTCCCAATGCCCAATTTCAACTTGTATTACTAGCAGTTGCCATAGTACACAAAAAAATCTCTGTAGCTACTTTTAGGCTTTTACACACAACAAATAGCATTTCTTTCAAATCGTTTGCTTGAAATCATACAAAAACAGGCTACAGAGCTAAAAGTATGCTCTATGCAGCATTTAAATTTAAATAGAATTTAAAGGAAGCCTGCTGGAATAGAAGATTGAAAGCCAGCAAATCGAAAAAAAGAAACGAAAAAAACAAAAAAAAATCTTTAGAAAACATGAATGAAACATGAACATCATGAGCAACCGCATGTTGTCAGCTGTTGGACAAAGTAACCGAAAAACTCCATATAATGTGTCACATGCCTTTCCAGAGACAAATACACCAAAAATATTAAAAAACCTTTCTCAAGCCAACAAACGCCTAAGATTAGGCAACGACTGTACTTTTTCTCCGAATTTTTGTTGATTCTTCTCCACTTTACTCTCCTTTTATGTTTTTTTTTTTTTTTTTTTTTTTTTTTTTTTTTTTTTTTTTTTTTGCTAAAGATAGAGAACACGTTTTTGCATACATTTCATTTTCTGCCTTTACATCTTCGTCTCTGAACTAACTTTATTGGTTGAGGTCTGTGCTAATGCTCCTAAAATTTTATTTCCATTTTCATTACAGCCAAGCTAAAACAGGAATTGGGGGAAACTAAAATTGCCAAAAAATAGAAATCAACTCTAAACTGACTTTAGAAATGTCTCCAAAGGACTTTGTTTAACCAGATTACGACAAAAATGCCATGGGCCTTTTAGCCAAGAAAAATAGAAATTTTTTTTGCTGCACAATTGCAAGATACGAATGCTGTGTATGGTGTTCAACTGCTTGCGTCTGTCTTTACTTGTGTATTAATATAAAGTGAGTGTGTATGCAAATGTCTCATAGCATTATTGGAAAATACATTTGGAGATACATTGCTGACTATTGCTACTCTCTCCTCTACCATGCACCCATTTTCCCTCAATGATTTTTATATGCAAATAAGTTTATTTAAAACTATACTCGGCTTGTTATGTTTTTTAACGCCTTCCTTTTCATTATGATTTTCAGTGGGAGGAAAAATTTTTATTGATTTCTTTTTCGACATACTGATATAAATATTGGGTTTTTGCTTCTTTTTTTCTGATAAAGTCAGGGTTGATTTTAGTGCTCTTATTTTTTCTGTGTTTTGCGATTGCTGCTTGTCGATATCCATTGCTGACAGCCAGTTGTCGTTTACAATGCCTGCATGTTCAAATGTTCTTGCACTAAGTCTGCTGTGTGTCATTTACTGTATTAGCTTTCGTCACTGCTCGAATGGGTCAGCAATTCTGTCGCAATTTTTCTTTCTTTTCTTAGCGGGGGTCTCAACATAGGGTTAAACAAGGGATTTCTTTCTCTATTCGACTAACTTTAAGAAAATGTGAGATTAATCTTTATGTTCGTAATTTTTCTTATTTTAAAAGCACTGGGAGACAAGCTATTTTAATCTTTTGGATTGAACCTTATTAAAAAAATGGTGACATGTAGCTATTACCTAAAATTATTCAGAATTCTTACCACTCTACCCGATTGGGGAAAAACCAACAAAACCAAACGAACAATGTCTTATCTTACGCCTAGGCTTTTCGTTCAATTGTATGTAAAAATATTGTTGAATAGTTCCGAGTTGTCTATATATGCTGAAAGATACGCAATTTTGTTATTGCTTGTGAGCCAATGATTCCTGGTCATACTCCTTCCAGATTCATAAAAATTCCAACTTTGCAGTTAATAGTAGGAGAGTAAATGTCAAGATTACTGAATTTGATCAAACGAAGACATTGGTATCGGTTTTACAGATAGTGACAAGGCGTGGGGGGTTTGGTCGTGGCTAACATCTACTAAGTCAACACACTCGGACGACTTTCGTAATCTTCTGGTGATTACTTTTCATCATCACGTTTGGTAAGCAGTCAATCTCTTTTTCATTTTCCAGCTTACCGGAATTAATATTCACGTTTGCTCATGTGAGGTTATCGGCCAAATTCTGAAAACAGGATGCAAAAAAGGATGCAAAAAGGGGGATGCAAAAAAGGAAGGTTTGGATGGTCCTGCATATGGAAATCCCTCATTTTCAATTCACTTAAATGTCTTCATAAGAATTAATCTTCAATTAAACATGAGATAAGGGTTGGGCCTTCGGTTTGCATAAGGCCGGTTTAACTAACGTATGGCCTTCAAGACTATCACTATAGGTAGCCGGGGTGAATAGGATCTTTCCATTGCAAAGTTTTCCCAAACATGGGTAATGACTTTCTGAGCATTGAAAATGTCATATAAAAAATGATCTATTGGTCAGAAATTTAGGGGACAATCTTCGAATCTACGAAAAAAAGCAACGGTCTTGACAAAAAAAAATTCTTGTGCTGTTTTCTCCACACTTTAAACTACCCATAGAAATTACTACGAAATTGCAAGATTAGGATTGTAAGGGAATATATATGCAATAAGCGACAGATATCTCTGCCTTGTTGCATATAGATTTTTTACTGACAGAATATACAGTTGCGAGCTGAGCGTGCTACCGTTATCATGCATTGGAGCAATGTGAATAACATTACCCTATAAACAGGGGAGGCGCTCAGAGTATGTATTTCCTGCAGAGCTTAGCTACCGTATGGTCTTGTCAACTTTGGGCACGCCAACATGATTTCATTAGAATCGCTTCAGCGAAGTATATTTTTTTATATTCGTTCTGAATACTCTTTAGAGGTAGCGTTATACTTATATAAGCGAAGAACTGAATTCGGAGCCCATAACTCTTAGGGACTGTTACACGCAACTTCAATCTCTGCGTAGACTCTGGAATTTATTTAGGCAATTACTTTTTCTTCTACTGTAATTATTGTATAAAAACAAAATGAAATTTTTTTAAATTGAAACAGATTTAAAGGCTAGGAATTATTTGTGGAAATGAGTTTTTAGTTCCATAAACAAAGGAGGATTTACGTTACATATTGTTTAATGCGGCGATAAAAAAAAGGGATATTTTCATACCTTTCAATATAACTATGTAATTAAAATTAAAAAGAAATAAAAAGAAAATAAAAAAACAACATTTTAATGCCACTCCTTTTTCCTGGCTTGCTATTATGGTTGCACAATAATTAAAAAAAGTTCTTACATTGCAAAAAAGAAAAAAATTAAAATGAAAAAAGGTTAAATGGTTTATATGTTGAACAATTAAGGTTAAAAAAAGTTATTGAAGCATGTTTAAATTCAATTTCACAGTTTAATAATTTTTTTTTTGTTTTTGTTTTTTCTCTTCATGGGGTTCTTTCATCAACAAATTGATGGCAAGACATTAAAAAAAAAGATAAAACGTGCAACAACAGCAGCTAGAGAAATGAAAAACTGTAACTATTTATATAATGAAATAGTTTCAGATTCATATATTGCTGGTTGTGTTGTTGTTTGCTGTTACTGTCAATGCTACTGTTAAATATAGTAAATTAATACGTTCCAATTACTACAATAATTGTAATAAAATCTCTGCTGCAAAGCTCTGTTCATGTTTCTGGTTTCTGTCTCTACTACAGGCTCTCATGGTATTTTTATATTTTTTTCCGTTTTTTATTTTTTTTTGGTATATTCGTCCTATCAGTATGATGTGCGTATGAGTGAGTGAGGTGAGTGGAAGTGAACGAAGTGTATTTGAGTAACTGGCCAACCACCATTCATTAACAATTCACGATGCCACGACATTTATGACTTGTGTCATCAATTTCAATAGCTGACTTAAAAAATCGTACCACACAGTATATACACCAAATGGTGATGCATATAATTACTTATACATACATTGCAGTATCTATCTGTCTTACTTGGTGTATGTAATTTGTACATATATAAATCTAAATTAGGTCAACTACTACCACTCACAATTACATTTCACACAACAGATACCCCAGCTGAATATCGGGTACAACGATTATTACTATAAATGCCAATGCACAGTGTAAATGGGCAATACTTGTGTGTGTGTGTATTGGGAGAGTAGATGGAGAGACAGCTAACGTAATATAATATCAACAATACAATACAAAAACAAGATAGTAACGTATAGGAGAAAAGGGTATAATTTTTCCTTCTCTTTCCTCATTACGTCTTTTTTTTCTATTGCTTTTCTCTAATATATCTCACCCTGACCATACAAAGAAAGAGAAATAAATAAAAATAAAACACAACAACAACCACACAGAATATCTCTTTATTGTACGCAACAAAATTGGAAATTACAAGTGTGGTGTATTGTGGCATTAAAATCATACGTTTGTAGTTGTGCCGTGCTTGATTGCAACTTGTGATTCGTGCTTTCATTTGCCATTTTAAAGTGTTCTGTTTTAATGCCTCTGGCGGTTGGGGGCCACCCTCTAACGTTGTTTGCATAAAACCTTTTGTCTGCACTATGTCTTCGTTTGTGGGTAAAGGAGGGAATGACACAGAATAATATTTGGAGTACGTCAGAGATAGGAGGTGGCCATATTAATCGGAAAATTTGTTGTTGTTGTGTTCGTACAAATATCAACTTACATGTTTGACTTTGGCTTTACTTCTAGACCCATTTTACAATAGTTTAATCCTTGACAATAGGCTTTCTAAATACCACTCTGGTGTAAAGGCTTTAAGGCCTGGAAGGGCTCTCCTCTTCTCTTCTTCTCTCTCTCTCTCTCTCTCTCCTCTTTAGTGTAGGGTATTTGGAAAGTGAAATGATATACTTTGTAAGCTGGCCTACTCTTATTTTATTTTTCATTTTGATTTGACATATTTTTAAATACGAAACCAGAAAGAACCATATTTTGAGAGACTCAAATTAAACACCACTCACTTGGATCAATAGAAAATAAGGCGGTGGCAGCACATCAGTCTGACTATGTAGGCAGCGTAAATATTTCCCTTGAAATATTTATTTTACAGTAAAGCTACCAAAGGACTTTAAAACAAATGCAACACAACTTTGACACAAATTAATAGGAAAAAATTCTCACACATTTTAATGTCTGCCGTACAGCATTGAAAACTTCAATTAAACTATGGATACCCTTTCAAAGGAAGAAAAGTTCAAATAGCAGTCCCTATCACCTTTCACAGAACAAAATGAATTACTTTCAGTAACGTGCAAGACATCAAATTTATTGGATAAAATAATTTTAATTTTGAATTATGCCCCCGGCAATGGACAAGTTCCTTTGATGGAGTTTGGTTGGGAATTCAGTCGTACATGGTCCTCACACTGGCGGTCGCTAGCTCCAAGTGTGCTTTAATCAAAACTACCACTTCAATCTTAGCTTAACTAACCTGTTTACAAAGACAGCAACAATTCCATAATAGGGATTTATTGCAAAGACTCCACAGATGCCGCACACCATTCTACGCATTCCTAGCAGGATGCGCGTTAAGCTGATAACTTTCATTTGATTTACAGAACAACTTAGGCCGCTGGCTATGACTGACCTGCATCGCAAACATGTTGAAAGCAGGTGATAAGCTGCATGATATTTGGTGCAATACAGGGGCATAAGATGTTATTCATCCACAAGTGTACCTTACCAACCTATTGCCAGACTATTGAAGCAATTGCTTTGCGTCAACTTCTTGGTCAGTCAGAGCAGCTGTTATCGCTATCGTTTAGTGTTATAAAAGGAGAAGCTAAACAAGATGGGATCTGCTTTAATTTGGATAAACGACAATATATAATGTCTATCGTCATGTATACCAGCCGTTAGAGGTCCGCAACTGTAAACTTTTATTGGTTGTCAAGAAGTGTTAACCTTGGCTCTGCTGTTCCAGTAAAAATAATGTCATCTGCCAGATCGTGTCTCTATTAAATCATGCTCTCATGTACTTTATGGTTACAAGTATAAAACGAAGTATTGAAGGTGAAAGTATTTTCTATCCACTGTTTCCGTCAGTCATGTCGTTAGGCCTTTTACTGAGTGTATTACGACCGGGATGATGTGTCTTATGCCGATAGATCAGGTACTGACATGGAACGATGACCCGGTTGCCTGAATTGCAATTTGTGGAACCAATTTAAAGCTTTTGCTCAATAATTGATGTGGACAACTTTCGAAGACTTTAGGAAGGAGCCTTGGCTAAAGGCCAGAACAAAGAAGGCTTCTTTAATTCTTCAATCTAGTATGCTAACTTGTGCAATGGTTGCTAAATGTACCACTTGGGCTTCTATATAATGATCCGCGAACTTACGCAATTGTGGGGAGTTTACAAAAATTAACTTAGGTCGTATGATGTTTTGAGTATTTTGAAAATCAACGAAATATGCATTAGAACAGAATATTTTGTATGACTAAAGAGGTCTTTAATGGTCTTGGCCTTCTAAAACTATGCATGAAGATTTTATCGCTTGTATTGGTTTGGAAATGGTTATACAAGACCTGTATTGACGTTTATTTTTTAGAGGTGAAGTTGCATAAGTGCTCATTATTTACATACCCAACCGTCAAAATCATACTGGATTGGTAGAATACTAGGCTTTGTTCTTCGTGTTTGCTTTTAAATTTCTCTGCAGCGGATGTGTTCCTTTGCTGAAATAAGGCACTTGCCTTCAAAATAGCACGTGTTTGACGTAGTAGTCGCTTCTCGAAGAACGCACTGACTTCGTACTTTGATTTGCCAATGGTCTTCTGGCCTAATATCTCTCTCTCTCTCTCTCTCTTTACTTTACTTGCATCATTGGTATATAAAGCACTTAAAATTTTAACTTGATTACAAACTAAATTCCATTAAATTTGTTCTTTAGCAAATAATTGTATACACGGCATACATTGCAATGCTAATCGCTAACAATATTTCCATTATGATGCTCGTTGTAAGTTTACATTTGGGGTATTAATCTGCTTGTAATTTCGATCATAATTCAATTGCAATTAACCTAAATTTCTTGTTATTTTTTCCCCCATAAGTTCGTTGAATTTTCAAAGGTTGGCGATGCGAAATCATATCTTCAACAAATTAAACATTTGCATTGCACCAGCCATCAATTGCTAAAGGAAGAGAACGGAAAATGAAAAGTAAAAAAAACAGAAAAAAAAATTCTGTGACAATTTTCTGGGAGAGAACAGAAAATGTCTTCTTACATTGGTAGTGGGTGATGTGGCTGCGTTAATGCTGATGTATATAAAGTTACAATCTACACAATTTTTTCATCACTATCTCTTTTACCCCCCACCCCCAATTTTTTGTTCTTGTAAAATTTCTATCTGCTATGTACTATAGAGATTGTTCTAATGTTTGCTTGTCTATTAACAATGAGGGGTGGTACTGACTGGAGTCTGTGTGTGTATTTATGTATTGCAATTATGGCGCATCAGTAGTTATCGAAATGGGTTAATCGGATTTTTAAGGGGATCGCTCGTTATGCTCTGTTCATTTTTTGTCATAGTACTCAGAGATATACAACTTAAATTGCATACTCAATACAAAGTTACAATATGAATACCTTACAGTGACGAGACAGAGGAAAAAAGGAGGAGGAGTAGACATGGATTGGAGATATCATACACTTACACTTCGACCATTATATTAAACTCCTGGACCATCGCATTCATGTTGAAGGATGTTGTTCAATTTGATGTGTGCATCAGGTTTATTTATACGTGTAATGCTATCTGTGTTAATTTCTAACTGTATACGAATAACTGTATATACTTGCATAAGTATTTGTATTTTCTCATTTCAGTTATTTGCATCTTTAATTGTCATTTCTTCTTCTTCAAATTCTCATTGTACGATACACGTATATCTGTATATAAGTGTTATGTGTGGAATATGCGACCAGATGTGGTGCCGTTTGATATGCCAAATAGAACATGGAAACCTCCATGAAGAATAGAAAATCTTTGTCTTAGCTAATCACTTTCTTTTCTCTTTTTTTTCATTATTTTTTCTCTCATATTCTAGCTGTTCGTTGTTCAATATGCCTATTTAAAAATGTCTCGCTGAGAATAAAAATTATTTGAAATTTTACAAGGGAAGGAAACGAGAGACAGGAAAGCAAATCTTTACTTTAAGTTTTTTGCTCCAAACACTTCTTCTCGATAGCATTGCTAAAGCCAAGGTTCTAGGAAAAATATTAAATTTTCGTAAGAATGTTAATACACAATACAAAAAATATGTTCAGGATTCTTCAATTGTTTGTTTTATTGTCTTACTCACTCATATTTTAGACAACGAAGGCAACAGCAATAAGTATATCAACTACTGAAGGGTACCTATTATTGGAAATATATTCTGTGAATTGATTATAATAAGCTAACAATGTGACTTATGACTTGCCCTAATGAAGCAGGCCTTGAAATCAATATGAAACATAGCGTTCCGAGGCAAGGACTTCACAGCGGGCACTTACATAACATACTCTGACTTCTTGAACATCTGGTCAGTAACTAATTGAAGACTTGTGAAATTAAAGTGCATATGGGAGAAGCTTATGCATATCTAAATCAGGGAGCGATGTCGTAATATGGATGCGGGAAATCAGACATATCATAGAAGCAGCGATTATTTCATAATCTTTTAAAAAAAGTGTCATTGCACGTTGGTATTATTATCAACATGTTCATCTATTTGACGTGGGTTACTCATAGGTCGGTACTGCAATACCCTTCAGCTATTTCTTCTGAAACGGAAATAATGTGGAATTCAATTCAAGGTTTCGGTGAATATGAATGACTTTTCGATCTTTTAGCAATAATGTATAGTGCCCATCTATTCTGCGAAAAAGGCATACCACACAGCTCTCACACAATGTTTCAAAAATTCCAAACAAGTTCAGAAGATATATCTTACACTATGAAAGCCTGGGGTTGAACATATCAACCAGTAATGTATACGACGTGAGCCAATACTTATAATTCCCAGCTTAAGTATTCTACGGCAAAACGAATATTGAAAAATTATTTCTTCGGCGATTGTCTCTCAGCGACGTCTGGACAAAAGCTCTGAGAGTTAATAAACTTGCGATGAAAATTTCTCAAAAATCCTCGTTCGGGTCACTTTAAACTATAGATCCCGGCCATATCATGTATAAATTTAATACACACAACGTAAAGTGGTGGTAAGAAACCTAGGTTGTAATCCTGACTGAGGTTTAAGTTTAACACAAATGTATGTATGTGTGTTTGGGGCAGGTCGCCTAACGCTACTAGAAAAACTGCCACAAGTTTTATGTCTTCTTGGTATAGTTTACGCGATGTAGAACTTGTATTATTTAAAGCCAAAGCTACACAAATAACTGTATTTGACATTGCCAAGGACTAGTATAATACAGCAATATTTCCAAAGTCTTGGGTATTTGGTTTGCAATCAAGTGAAGAAGTTTGGTTATGGTTTGGAATAGAACCGAAACATAGCGTCAGTGCTTGTAGATGCTACATCTGAACGTACTACTCCTCTTTTTGTTTTTTTTGGAGCATAAAAACTTTACACCTTTTTTAAATTCCGTTTAGCCCCAATCAATCCAAAAAAAAGTTCTCCATGATTCTGAAGATTCCTTGGGAATATTTACGATTAAAGTTTTAAAAAAAAAAAACCAAACAAGGAACACACTTTTAAAAAGTGCCTTTATTATTATAAGGCTTGTAGTAAATCTTATTTATGGATTAACCTGTCGTATACACTTTTTTTCTGTTATTCGCTCTTCGCAAAAGATTCTTTTTAAGAAATTGGTGATTATCCTACGGTAGAGTTGATAGTTCTTCATTTCCTTTTATTTCTTTGATAAACAACAGCAATTAAGTGCCCTCTGCAGCTTACTCTTATATAAAAAAATGTAGCGTAGTAATCTAGAAGATAGCGTTGAAATTGCACTCTGATGAGTCTGGGCAGTACAGCATAGAGCTGCGTTACGGCCTAGGATACCTATTGCCTCGTCTAAATTGGATATATCCATTCGTTTACAAGGGACTCAATCAGGAGACACGTGAATATTGCCGACTCTGTTGGTACGTATGGAACAAAGTATGACTCACTTCTGTCTTAAGTCGGGGCAATCCATCATAGGAATGGCCAACTCTACACTCTACTGTCCTTTATTTTCATGCCAGACACACCATTCCACTAATGACTTTGCCAGGATGTGTAGATCTAAGGGAGGAAGGATTACTGGCGTTCACCTCTCCTGTATCAGTGCCCTGCGTTGTCATGGAGCGATGAGGTTCTGACCTCTTATTTCTGGTATCTTTGAGCTGACTTTCTAAAATATGAATTGCTTCATTCTAAGCTTATTTGACTCACGAGGTTTCTCTGGGAGATGTGACGGCCGGCCGAATGTGTTGTGGTGTAAGAATGGGATTCAATTGCTGGCTCAAGCGGAACCTCACCTTGAGATGGTCTGCCCACTTAACCTAGTCCATTAACATAGGAGAGGAAATGGACATTTTCTCTTTTAGCTTGTGCCGTTTAAATTCTTCTTTTATTCCCCTTTCATAATTACAGACATTTACGTCCTGTTTAAGATATCCCTTATAATGTTGTTGTTCTTGTGTTTGTTTTAATTAATTTGTTTTAAATCGCTTTCTCTGTAGATGCATAAATTTCTGAAGATTATTCTGTGTGTTGTTGTGTTGTTGTTGTTGTAGTTGTTTTGTGCAATTTGGGTTTAAGTATTGAATGATATCTTGCTTTTCTCTTTAACAATTCTCCGTTTTTCAATTTCTTTTGTTGTTATTATTTCATTTACTCCTTCAAAAGATCTTCTGTTTCCATTAAACTCATATGTGTGTCGTGGTTCTGTTGCAGATTTTATTGTGGCTAAATCTATAAGGAAACAGAGTTGGGAGGTGTTAATTTAATATTTACTGTGTTACCAGGGAAATTGGGTTAATGGAAAATTTATAAATAAAGACACAAGGAAAAAAAGGAATCTATCAAGACACATGCTGATTTCTTCTTATTCTTTTTTAAATGCCTTTTTTTTTGAGTTAAATTTTCAAGAAATTTAAAAATTAGCTTACACGAACTTTCTTTTAAGCTTTACAGTCATGATGATCTGCAGATTTTACACGAAGGCAAGACTGACCGGTTGTTGAAAGATCTCGAATGTAAAGAATAAGAGCATAGAATCGGCAAACATTCCGGGTCCATTCAGAACTGTTTGAAATATTTTCAACCTCGAATTCTGAATTATGGGGGAAATTCGAACCTTATGGTTATTAAAGATTCTAATTCATACCAATTTTTATATCAAAACCTTAACGACCCATTAATTTCGTGTATTTCTTGAAACCTTCTGTCACGGAGACTGTAATACATTACAGTAGGCACCTAGATTCTATATGAGCCAAGAATCAATTTAATTTGGCTAATTTGCTACAAGGTAACATATGTGATCAGAAATGTATCCGTAATATTGCATCAGAATGGCCTTCGTTTAGGTTTTGAAATATAAAAATTGGTATGACATTATATCTTTAATTTAACGCATAAGTTTCCGAATTTTCCCCATATTTCCAGGAATTCTAGGTCTTGAAAATATTTTCAACATGTTTCTTGAATGGTACCCGAAATGTTTGCCAGATTTTCTATGGCTTCCCTTCAATTCTTTACATTCGAGATCTTTTCTAATAAGCCGGTCAGTCCTTGCCTTTCGTGTCAAAATCTGCAGATCACTCATTGACTGTAAAGCTTAATAATTAAATGTTTTCTTGTAAGCTTTTAAATTCTTTTTTAAATTTTCTTTGAAAATTTAAACTTCAATAAAAAAAATGGCAATTTAAAAAATG
>QOCX01000267.1:223435-233942 GCA_005959815.1 Sarcophaga bullata
TATTGTTAAAGAGAAAATCAAGATTATCATTCAATACTTAAACCACAAATTGACACAAAAACAACTACAACAACAACAACAACAACAACAACAACAAGAAATAATTCTTCAGAAATTTTATTGCATCTACAGAGAAATGCGATTAAAAGCAGAATTATTTAAAACAACAACAACAAGAACAACAACATTATAAAGGATATGCTTTTAAACAGGAGCGTAAATAGTCTGTAATTATTGAAAGGGGGAATTAAAAAGAAGATATTTAAACGGGTCACAAGCTAAATAGAGAAATGTCCCATTTTCCTTCTCCTATGTTATGACTAGGTTAAGTGGCAGACCATCTCAAAGGGGAGGTTCCGCTTGAGCCAGCATTGAATCCCATTCTTACACACAAACACATTCGGCTCGGCCGTCAACATCTGCCCAGAGAAAACCTCGTGAGTCCAAAATAAGTCTTAGAATTGAAGCAATTTTCATATTAGAAAGTTCAGTCAAAATACCAGAAAATCAGAGGTCAGAAAGAACCTCCACTCGCTCCATGACAACTGCAGGGCACTGATACAGGAGAGGTGAACGTCAGTATCTTCCTCCTCCTTAGATCTACACATCCTGCAGAAGTCATTAGTCGGAATGGTGTGTCTTTGGCATGCCAAATAAAAGGACAGTAGAGTGTTAGAGTTGCCATTCTATGATGGATTGCCACGCGACTTAAGGACAGAAGTGAGTCATAGCTTTTGTTGTCCATACGTACCCAACAGAGTCTGGCAATATTTCACGTGCTCTCCTGATTGAGTCTCCTTGTAAAACGAATGGATAATATCCAATTTAACTGAGGCAATAGGTATACCTAGGCCCTGTATTTACCAGCTCTATGCTGTACCTGCCCAACTCATCAGTAGTGCAATTTCCAACGCTATCCTTCTAGATTACTACGCTACTTTTTTTTATAAAGAGTAAGCTGCAGAGGGCACTTATTGCTTGTTATCAAAGAAATAAAATGGAAATGAAGAACTATAAACTCTACTCGTAGGATAATCACAATTTCTTTATAAAAGAATCTTTGCTAATGAGCGAATAACAGAAAAAAAGTGTATACGACAGGTTAATCTATAATAAGATTTACTACAAGCCTTATAATAATAAAGCACTTTTTAAAAGTGTGTCCTTGTTTTTAAAACTTTAATCGTTAGATATCCCAAGGAATCTTTCAAGAATCATGGAGAACTTTTTTTTTGGTTTGATTGGGGCTAAACGGAAATTTAAAAAAGGTTGTAAAGTTTTTATTCTTCCAAAAAAAAACAAAAAGAAGGTGTAGTACGTTCAGATGTAGCATCTATCAAGCACTGACCTATTGTTTCGGTTCTATTCTCAAACCCATAACCAAACTTTCTTCACTTGATTGCAACAAATACCCAAGTACTTTGAAATATTCTGTATTATACTAGTCCTTGCAATGGTCACATACAGTTATTTGTGTACTTTGCTTTAATAATACTAAGTTCTAATCGCTAAGACCTTATACAAGAAGTACATTAAACTTGTGGCAGTTTTCTAGTACGTTAGGCGACCTGCCAAACACACATACATACATTTGTGTTAATTAAAATCCTTCAGTCAGGATTACAACCTAGTTTCTTACACCACTTACGTTGTGTGTATTAAATTTTATACATGATAGGCGGGATCTATAGTTTAAAGTTGACTCCGAACGAGAGATTTTTTTTGAGAAATTTTTCATCGCAATTTTATTTAACTCTCAGAGCTTTTGTCAGACGTCTGCTGAGAGACAATCGCCGAAGAAATAATTTTTCATATTTCGTTTTGCCGTAGATACTTAACCTGGGATTTAAGTATTGGTCTCACGTCGTATACATTACTGGTTGATATGTTTCAACCAGGCGTTTCATAGTTGGTAGAATATCTTCTGAACTTGTTTGGAATTTTTTGGAAACATTGTTTGAGAGCTGTTGGTATCCCTTTTTCCAGAATAGATGGCACTATAATTAGTTGCCTTAAAAGATTCGAAAAGTCATTCATATTCACCGAAAACCTTGAATACTGAATCCACATTATTTCCGTTTCAGAAGAAATACTGAAGGTATTCAGTACCGACCTAATGAGTAATCCCACGTCATGAATAGATAACATGTGACTAATATACCAACGTGCAAGACACTTTTTTTAAAGAATTATAAATAATCGCTGCTTCTATGATATGTCTGATTTCGCATCCATATTACAACATCGGCTTCCCTGATTTAGTATAGCAAAGCTTCTTCCATATGCACTTTAATTTCACAGTCTTCAATTAGTATACTGACCAGATGTTCAAAAGTCAGAGTTATTTATGTTAAGTGGGCTGGAAGTCCTTGCCTCTGAACCTATGTTTTCATATTGATTTCAAGGCCTGCTTCATTAGCAATGTCATTACATCTACATTGTTAGCTTTATTATATCAATTCACAGAATATATCCAAAATAGGTACCCCTCAGTAGTTGATATACTTATTGCTGTTGCCTTCGTTGTCTAAATATTAGTGAGTAGACAATAAAAACAAACAATTTTGAAGAATCCTGAACATATTTTTTTGTATTGTTATTGAACATTCTTACGAAAATTTTATTTTCCTAGAACCTTGGCTTTAGCAAGCTATCGAAAGCAGTTGTTTGGAGCAAAAACTTTAAGTAACAATTTGCTTTTCCTTGTCTCTCGTTTCCTTCTCTTTGTAAAATTTTCAATAATTTTATTTCCTCACAGACATTTTTAAAATAGCATATGACAACAACAGCTTAGAATATGAGAGAAAAATAATTGAAAAAAAAGAGAAAAGAAAGTGATTACTTAATACAAATGATTTTTCTATTTCTTCATGAGCTGTTCCATGTTCTATTTTGGCATTATCAAACGGCACCACATCTGGTCTGATATTCACACATACACACTTATATACAATATACGTGTATCTACAATGAGAATTTGAAGAAGAGAAATGACAATTAAAATGCAAATACTGAAATAGAAAATACAAATACTTATGCATGTATATACAGTTATTCGTATACAGTTAGAAATTAACACAGTAGCATACACGTATAAATAAATTCTGATGCACAATCATAATCAACATCCTTAACATGAATGCTATGGTCCAGGATGTTAATATAATTGTCTAAGTGTAAGTGTATCTATCTCTCAATCATTCTATCTCTCTCTTTTTCCCTCTGTCTCTGTCACTGTAAGTATATCTATTTGTAACTTTGTATTCGAGTATGCAATTTAAGTTTATATCTCTGAGTTACTATGACAAAAATGAAACAGAGCATAACGAGCGATCCTCTTAAAAATCGATTAACCCATTTCCGATAACTACTGCATTGCGCATATTGCAATACATAAATACACACACAGACTCCCAGTCAGCTACACACTCATTGTTACATAGACAACAAACATTATGACAATCTCTATAGTTACATAGCAGATAGAAATTTTACAAGAACAAAAAAATTGGGGGGGTGGGGGGTAAAACAGAGATAGTGATGACAAAATTGTGTAGATTGTAACTTTATAATCACATTAACCACCACTCACTCACTTACTCAATGTAGAACATTTTTCTTGTTCTCTCAGGAAAATTGTCACAAAATTTTTTTTTCTGTTTTTTTTACTTTTCATTTTCGTTCCTCTCTTTAGCAAATTGATGCTGGTGCAATGCAAATGTTAATTTGTTGAAGATATGATTTGATGAAACCTTGAAAATATCAACGGAATTTATGGGGGAAAAAAAATAACAAGAAATTTAGGTTAATTGCAATTGAATTATGATCGAAATTACAACAAATTAATAACCCGCAAATGTAAACTTTACAACGATATTATAATGGAAATATTGTTAGCGTATTACATTGCATGTATCGTGTATACAATTTATTTTGCTAAAGAAAATTTAATTGGAATTTAGTTTGTAATCAATTTAAAATTTTAATTGCTTTTAATATACCAATGATGGCAAGTAAAGTAAAAGAGAGAGAGAGAGAGAGAGATATTAGCCAGAAGACCATTGGCCAATCAAGTACGAATCAGTGCGTTCTTCGAGAAAAGCGACTACTACGTCAAAACGTGCTATTTTTGAAGGCAAGTGCCTTTATTTCACAACGGAACACATTCCGCTGCAGTAGAAATTAAATAGCAAAACACAAGGAACAAAGCATTAGTACTTCTATCCATCAGTAGATTTGACGGTTGGGTATGTAAATAATGAGCACTTATGCACTTCACCTCTAAAATAAACGTTCAATACATGAGTCTTGTATACCATTTCCAAACGAATACAAGCGATGAAAATCTTTCATGCATAGTTTTTAGAAGCCAAGACCTTTTAAAGACTCTTTAGTCATACAAAATATTCTGTTCTAATGCATATTTCTTTGATTTTTCATACTCAAAACATCATAGACTAAGTTATTTTGTAAACTCCCCACAATTGCTAATGTCGCGATCATTATATAGAAGCCCAGTGTACATTTAGCAACCATTGCACAAGTTACATACTTAGATTGAATTAAGAACGCCTTCTTTGTTCTGCTTTAGCAGCTCCTTCCTAAAGTCTTCGAAAGTTGTCACATCAATTATTGACAAAGCTTTTTAAATTGGTTCTTGCAATTCAGCAACGGTCATCTTTCCATGTCAGGTCCTCTGATTATCGCATAAGACACTCATCCGGTCGTAATACACTCGTTAAGCCTAACGACATGACTGAGCCAGTGGATAGAAAATACTTTCACCTTTCAATCACTCGTTTATATATTGTAACCATAATAGTACATGATGACATGATTTAATAGAGACACGATCTGCAGACTGACATTATTTTTACTGGGAACAGCAGAGCCAAGGTAAACACTTCTTTGACAACAATAAAAGTACAGTTGCTGACTCTAACCTGGTATACAATACGTAGACATTATATACTTCGTTTTATCCAAATTTAAAGCCAGATCCATCTTGTTAGCTTCTCCCTTTTATAACACTAAACGTAGCGATAACAGCTCTCTTGATCTGACCAATGAAGTTGACGCAAAGCAATTGGCTTCAATAGTTCTGGCAATAGGTTGGTAAGTACACTTGTGGATGAATAACATCTTATGCCCCTGTAGTTGCACCATATCATGCAGTCTATCATCTGGCTTTCAACAATGTTTCGATCAGGTCATCATAGCCAGCGGCCTTATTGTTCTTAAATCAATGAGTTACAGCTTTAACGCCATCATTGCTAGGTAATGGCGTTACAATGGTGTCGGCATCTGTTGGAGTCTTTGCAATAAATTCTCCTATTATGGAATTTGTTGCTGTCTTTGTACAGGTTAGGTTAGGCTAGATTGAAGTGGTAGTTTTGATTAAAGCACACTTGAGCATAGCGACCCAGTGTGAGGACACATGTACTGACTGAATTCCAACAAACCCATCAAAGAAGTTGGTCATTGCGGGGGCATAATTCAAAATTAAATTTCTTTTATCAATAAATTGAGTGTTCTTTGCACCGTTACTGAAAAGTATTCATTTTGTTCTGTGAAAGGTGGATAGGGACTGCTATTTGAACTTTTCCTTCTTTGAAAGGGTACTCCATAGTTATTGCAGTTTTCATGCTGTACGGCAGAACATTAAAATTGTGAGAATTTTTTCTATTTACATTTGGTGTTCAAAGTTTGTGTTGCATTTGTTTTTAAAGTCCTTTGGTACTTTACTGTAAAATAAATATTTCAAGGAAATATTTACGCCTGCCTACATATCAGACTGATGTGGCTGCCTACGCTTATTTTCTATTCCAAGTGAGTGGTGTTTAATTTTGAGTCTCTCAAAATATGGTTCTTTCTGGTTTCTTTAAAAATATGTCAAATCAAAATGAAAAATAAAATAAGAGTAGCCTAGCTTTACAAATCATTATTCCATTTTCACTTTCCAAATACCCTACACTAAAGAGAGAGAGAGAGAGAGAGAGAGAGAAAGAGAGAGAGAGAGAGCCTTCAGGCCTTAAAGCCTTTACACAAGTATGGTATTTATAAGCCTATTGTCAAGGATTTAAACTATTGTAAATGTCTAGAAAGTAAAGCCAAAGTCAAACAATTGTAGTTGATATTTGTAACGACACAACAACAACAAATTTTTCCGATTTAAATGGCCACCTCTATCTCTGACGTACTCCAATATTATTGTGTCTATTCTCCTCTTTACCCACAAACGATATGACATATGCAGACAAAGGTTTATGCAACAACGTTAGAGGGTGGCCAACTGCAGAGGCATTAAATACAGAAGCACTTTAAATGGGCAAATGAAATGCACGAATCACAGTTGCAATCAAGCACGGCAAACTACAAACGTATGTTTTAAATGCCACAATACACCACACTTGTAAGTTTCAATTTTTGTTGCGTACAATAAAGTAGATATTCTGTTGTGGTTGTTGTTGTTGTTATTATTTTTATTTTATTTTCTCTTTTCTTTGTAAATGGTCAGGGTGAGATATGATAGAGAAAAAGCAAAGAAAAAAAAAGACGTGAATGAGGAAATGAGAAGGAAAAATTATACTTTTCTCTTATACTTTTACTATCATTGTTTTTGTATTGTATTGTTTATTATTTATATTACGTACTGTCTCTCATCTACTCTCCAATACACACACACACAAGTATTGCCATTACACTTGCATTGCATTTATAGTAATAATCGTTGTTACCCGATATTCAGCTGGGTATCTGTGTGTGTAAATGTAATTGTGTAGTGGTAGTAGTTGACCTAATTTATATTTTATATATGTACAAATACATACACAAGTATATACAGATAGATATGCTGCATGTATGTATAAGTATATTATATGCATTCACCATTATGGTGTATATACTGTGTGTACGATTTTTAAGTCACTTTGTAAAATTGATGACACAAGTGCATAATGTGGCTGTGTCATGTGAATTGTTAATGAATGTTGTTGGCCAGTTACTCAAATACACTCGTTCACTCACTCACTCACTCACTCATACCACATCATACTGATAGTGACTGAATATACCAAAAAAAAAATAAAAAAACGGAAAAAAAATATTAAAAATAGCCATGAAGAGCTGTAGTAGAGTACAGAAACAGAAACATGAACAGAGCTTTTGCACAGGATTTATTTAAATTTATTGTAGTAATTGGAACGTATTAATTTACTATATTTAACAGTAGCATTGACAGTAACAGCAACAACAACAACAACAACAACAGCAATATAATGATCTGAAACTATTTCATTATATAAATAGTTACAGTTTTTCATTTCTCTATGCTGCTGTTGTTGCTGTTTTTCTCTTTTTTTTAATGTCTTGCCATCATTTGTTCGATGGAAAGAACTCATGAGAGAAAAAACAAAAACAAAAAAAAAATTATTAAACTGTGAAATTGAATTTAAACATGCTTCAATAACTTTTTTTAACTTAATTGTTGCAACATATAAACATTTTAACTTTTTTTCATTTTAATTTTTTTTCCTTTTTTTTTGCAATTAAACTTTTTTTTTATTGTGCAACATTAATAGCAAAGCCTAGGAAAAAAAGTGGCATTAAAATGTTTGTTTTTTTATTTTCTTTATTATTTTTAAATTTAATAGTTAATTGAAAGTGGTATAAAATATCCTTTTTTTTATCACGCTTAAACAAATATGTCACGTAAATCCTCTTTGTTATGTGAACTACAAACTCATTTCCACAAAAATTCCTAGCCTTTAAATCTGTTTTCAATTTAAAAATAATTTCATTTTGTTTTTTATACAATAATTACAGTAGAAGAAAAAGTAATTGCCTTAAATAAATTCCAGAGTCCTACGCTAGAGATTGAATGTTGCTGGTGTAACAGTCTAAGAGTTATGGGCTCGAATTCAGTTCTTCGGCTTATTATAAGTAATAACGCTACCTCTAAAGAGTTATTCAGAACTATCATATAAAAAAATATACTTTCGCTGAAGCGATTCTAATGAAATCATGTTGGTGTCCAAAGTTGACAGACATCGGGTTAGCTAAGCTCTGCAGAGAATACATAACTCTGAGCCTCTCCCTGTTTATAGGTTAATGTTATTCACATTGCTCCATGCCATGACTACTGTGTAGCACGCTCAGCTCGCAACTGTATATTCTGGTCAAGTAAAAAATCTATTATGATCAAGCAGTAGCGATATCTGTCGCCTTATTGCATATATAGGTTCCCTATACAATCCTATCTTTGCTAATTTCGTAGTTAAATTTCTATGGTAGTTTAAAGTGTGGAGAAAACAGCACCAAGAATTTTTTTTTTGTCAAGACGTTTGCTTTTTTTTCGTAGATTCGAAGATTGTCCCTAAATTTCTGATCAATAGATCATTTTTATATGATCATTTTCAAATGCTCAGAAAGTTCATTACCATTTTGGGAAAACTTTTGCATGGAAAGCTCTATTCACCCGCTACTATAGTGATAGTCTTGAGTGCTCATACGGTTTCGTTTAAACGGCCTTTATTGCAAACGAAGGCCCAACCTTTCTCATGTTTAATTTAAGATTAATTCTTATGAGACATTTAAGTGATTGAAAATTGAGGATTTCCATATGCAGGACCATCACCTTCCTTTTTTGCATCCTTTTTTGCATCCTTTTTTGCATCCTTTTTTCAGAATTTTGGCCGATACCTCACATGTAGCAACTGTGATATTATATTCCGGTACTGGAAAATGAAAAAGAGATTGACTGCTTACCAACGTGATGATGAAAATTAATCACCAGAAGATTACTGAAAGTCGTCGTAGTGTGTTGACTTAGTAGATGTTAGGCCACGACTCAAACCCCAACTGGCTTGTCACTATCTTGTAAAAACCGATACCAATTCTTCGTTTTTGATCAAAATTCAGTAATCTTGACATTTTACCTCTCTACATTAACTGCAACGTTGGAATTTTTATGATTCTGGAAGGAGTATGACCAAGGATATCATTGGCTCACAAGCCAATAACAAATTGCGTATCTTTCAGCATATATAGACAACTCTGGAACTATTCAACAATATTTTTACATACTAATTGAATCGAAAGCTAGGCTTAAGATAAGACAAGTTGTTCGGTCCTTGGTTATCTTGTGTCTTGTTACCCATTCGTGGAGAGTGCTGAGAGCCCATTCTTGAATATTTCAGGTAATGCGTGACATGCTCACCATTTTCCATTTATAGAAGCGTTCAATCGCACCATAAGATTACAAATAACCTTTGTCTCCGCAGTGCTTTTAAAAATAAAAAAATTATATCGAACATAAAAGATTACATTCTCACATTTCTTTCTTAAACGTTTAGTTCGAATAGAGAGAAAAAGTCCCTTGTTTTTAACCCCTATTCTTGAAGACCCCGCTAATGAAAAGGAAAGAATAATTGCAGACAGAATTGTTGACATTCGAGCAGACGAAACTAATGACAGTAAATGACACACACAGACTTATGCAAGAACATTTGAACATGCAGGCATTTGTAACGACAACTGGCTGTCAGCAATGGATAATGACAACAGCCAACGCAAAAACAGAAAAAATAAAGAGGCAACTAAAATCAAACCCTGACTTTATCAGAAGAAAAGAAGGCAAAAACCCAATATTTATATCAGTATGTCTGAAAAAGAAATCAAATAAAATTTTTTCTCCACTGAAATCATATGAAAAGGAAGGCGTTAAAAAACATAACCAAGCCGAGTATAGTTTTAAACTTATTTTGCATATAAAAATTCATTGAGGGAAAATGGGTGCATGGTAGAGGAGAGAGTAGCATAGTCAGCAATTGCTATCTTCCAAATGTTATTTTCCAATATGCTATTAGACATTTGCATACACACTCACTTATATTAATACACAAGTAAAGACAGACGCAAGCAGTTTAACACATACACAGCATTCGTATCTTGCAATTTGTGCAGCAAAAAAAAATTTCTATTTTTCTTGGCTAAAAGCCACATGGCATTTGTTGTCGTCATCTGGTTAAACTAAAGTCCTTTGGAGACATTTTCTAAAGTCAGTTTAGAGTTGATTTCTATTTTTTGCAATTTTAGTTTCCCCAATTCCTGTTTTTAGCTTTGGCTGTAATGAAAATGGAAATAGAAATTGTTTAGAGCATTAGCACAGACCCTCAACGTATATAAAGTTAGTCAGAGGACCGAGACGTGTAAAGGCAGAAAATGAAATGTATGCAAAACGTGTTCTCTATCTTTAGGCAAAAAAAAAAAAAAAAAAAAAAAAAAAAAAAAAAAAAAAAAAAAAACATAAAAGGATAGCTTTAAAGTGAGAAGAAATTCAACAAAAATTCGGAGAAAAAGTACAGTTCGTTGCCTACTCTTAGGCGTTTGTTTGGTTGAGAAGGTTTTTAATATTTTTGGTGTATTTGTCTCTGGAAAGGAATGTGACACATTATATGCAGTTTTTCGGTTATCTTTTTCCAACAGCTACAACATGCGGTTGCATTCA
>QOCX01000267.1:238887-249174 GCA_005959815.1 Sarcophaga bullata
TTCGCTTACGCACTTCGGCACATCTTGGGCGTTTTTCACTGTGGTTTTGTAGGTTGTTTAACCTAAAAAGCAGTTTGAAACCAGTTACAGTCTAACGAATTACCCATTCTCCATCCAATTCTATTTTCTCTTTTTCTCTTTTTTTCGGTTGAATGTTGTTATTGTTTTTATCTCTGGCAAAAACTTTCTTTTAACAGTGATTAAATTGTACAGATTTTCGTTGTTCGTTGTATGAATGTTCGTTGTTAGCCTGTAAGGTTATATAAATGTTACAAATGTTTTTCTATATGGTTTTACTTATTGTTGTTGTTGTTATTTTTGTTTGGATTACACATACATCTATATGTATGTACATGGGATTTTTAATTAAAGGTTTGTTCAATGTTATTGAAAATTCTCGAATTAATGTTCTTGTTTAATGGTTTTTGTTTTTAAAAAAAAAAAAAAAAAAAAAAAAATCAAATTGAATTTCTTTTAAAATTAGTTACTGTTTGGATATATTGGTGTATACTTTAAGGGTTTTTGGCTTCTATTATTGTATGTGACAATAAAATAGTGTCGGAAAATTTCATTTTTTAATCAAAAAGAATTTTATTCAATAAAAATTAAATTTTAAATACTTATTAGCGATCCTACGCTCCTTCTGGATTAAAGGGAATCAATAGATATTAAATGTAATTATTCACCCTAAAATATACTTTAAAAATTAGTAGTAAAAGCATCTTTTTTTAATCTTAACAATCTTAAAAACACGCTTCGTTTAAAACTACAATTGTATTATGGCAGATGCGATCTTTGTTACATACTTGACATCAAAATACATTGACGTAAAAAGCTACTGGTATAATGGTTAAAACTGTAATAAAAGCATGGTTAAATACAGATACCATGTCTAAAAGGAGTGCTTTTCTTTTGTGTAACACCTTTATGAACTTTGTGCTTACCTACTACACCATTTAAAATTTTAAATTAAAATAACCCCTAGGAAAAAGACCTTCGCTGTTACATTAGATAAGACAAGGACTTTTCGGAGTATTTTTAACCTTGGAGTTCTAGTTGAGCAATTATTTGAATTCTGTGTTAGTATTGCTTTAGACATTTGTGCAAATTGCTGTGTAACAAAAATCTAACTTCACATAAAGCATTTGAATACTTTCTAAATAGAAATTAAGAATCATCTCATAAACAAACTGATTAACGCTCTTCACGCTTTGAAAATTGTTCAATACATTGCCGAAAGTAGGGAAAACTTGGATTTTTTGCAGCAATTATCGAATTATTTTTTGCTCACATAGTGTTCTGTTAGATCATTCAAAATACTTCCTTGTGATGACATTGCAAAAACCCATACTGCTAAATATCCCGCACGGCACTCAAATTTGTTGCGTTCATTCTTGATTCTAAACAATGACTATCCTCTTTTCTGTCAATAATCTAGAACAATTCTTCACTGATGAATGCAAATAGAAAATTTGGAATTAATTTTCAGAACTATTGTAAAGCACAACTTAAGGCACAATTAAGCAGTGATTGAAATTCTGCAATAGCTTTGAGTACTTAGTCAATTGCTAACTGCTCTTACAAGAAAACTTTTTGTTAATTTCAGTATATTTGTATGCAATATAATGTTATATTCTTTTTAAAATCAGTAGATATAAATAAACATACACTCCTGAAGTATGCAATAATTTGAAAAGATTTTAACTTAAGTAATACTCTAGGTTCAGGTTCTCTTCCTGAAGAATAGGCTTTTATGTCATTGAATAATAAAACAAAAACCAATACAATGAAAACCTTCACTATTTAATTCCATTTAAATTCTATCGTAAATTTTAAGCTTTCTGTAACATATAGCAGGGCTTTAAAAACAGGGCATTTTTTTTTTTTTTTTTGTTGTAGCAACCAGCCACTAACAAATATTTCGTGTTCAATTGTTTTGAACAAAAATTGAATGAAAAAAAACAAAAAAGAAAATAAAATAAATTTTTAATATAAAAAAATAGAAGAAGAAGATGAAAAATTGGGAAAAATAAAATCACAATGTTTGCTAAAAACATGTCCGTATATGTGGCAGTAAAATGGTATGTGGCGTATACATCTACAAAAACAAAGAAATCTATAAAGATAAAGAGAGACAGAGAGAGAGAGAGAGAGAGAGAGAGAGAGAGAGAGAGTAGAAGAATGAGGGAAAAAAATGAATAAAAATTTTAAACATGTTAAACAATAAACCAACAACAATAGAATCAAGGGGAACTAACGCAATATAAAGAAAAAAAGAAAAAAAAACTTGCTAAAATTGCATTCTTTTGTGGCTTTTTTTTGCTGCTTCTTTAGAATTCAACTCACACACAGAAAGAAATTTTTCACCGACCTTACAATTGTATGGGGGTATATGACTCAATAAAAAGTAAATATAAAACCAGCTACAGATACAAAGATACAAAATAAAAAAATAAAAAACAAAGTACAACTAGTTTTATGGCACGGGGGTATTATATGCCACAAACGCCCTCTCTTATGGGCGACTTAAGGGTCCCTTTAGAACAGTGGCATGTGAAGCCAAGACTTTTCATATGTAGCGATAATAAATGTTTAGAAATCTTTTCGATTTTTGGAGACTTCACTGTTGTATTTCACTGTATTGCTTTGCTGTTATTGTTGCTTCTTTTGGTTCATTGTGTGCATGTGGTCAATATCTAAAAAGAAATACAATTGAAATTGCTGGCTTTTATTTTCTGTAGCAGAGCAAAATAAAAATGTTTTTTTTTTTCAGTTTCAGTTTTATTTGTATGAAATCTTTTCATTTCTTTTTTATTTCGTCTCTTTTATTTTTACTCATACTCACCAATTGTTTGCATTGGTAGAGAGCTACGCACTCTTCTTGCCATATATGCTGGTATCAAAATATATTGCATACTTCTAGGTGTGTTGTAAATATTTTTACACCATCTCTATTTCCGTTTGTTTTGTTTTTTCTTCTTCTCTATTTTCGTATCAAAGCAAAGGGAGAGCATCATTTTTGGGTGTTGGTTTAAATGTCTTTCATGTTCAAATCGTTGAAATTGCACACGTTTTATAGTGGCATTTATTTGGAAATTAAATTTTGATTTAATTGCTTTTAAACATGTAGACAATAGACAGTGCATACTTTTAGGAAATGCCATATTCCCCACTGGCTGGAAAATAAAACAGCAATTGTAATTGCTGTAAAGAATTTATTTAAGGTGTTTCGTGGTTTTCAGAATTTTTTTTTTGAAAAATATAAATTCACCCCAAAATATGCTACAATTTTTTTTAAATGAAATCCTAAATGCATTTAACATTCGTAATGTATAGTTTTGATAGTTTCACAAGGTGTACTAACTGAAATTTGTAACAAACCAATCACCCTAAAATATGCTACAATTTGTTTGCGCTATAAAATCTGGACTACAGTTAGCATTCATAAGGTCTAGATCTGATAATCAACTGCGGTTAGGGTGGTAATATTTTTTTTTTGTTCTAAGGGAAATATAATAATTTAACATTGACTACTTAGGGTCATAAAATAATTTTTGGTAATTTAATATTTAAACCAAATATAAACTGCATATTTTAGGGGTTAAACATGTATACTATATAACATATGTTGGGGGGTAATTTCTTAGAAAGCATAATTGAAATTTATTATGCAGTTTATCTAAAGCAAAGTAAATATTTTGGATCTTAATAATTTTTTTCTTTTAAATTCTTGAGAAATTACTATTTTGTTTACATTATTAATGAATTTATATGTTGATTTACGTTGTCAAGCATTTACTACGTTCATTACCATAATTTGAAAACAACTTATTGCCAGAATTTTACATTTAACAAAATATTTAGATAAACTTGTGATGAATTTTAAATAAACTTTACATCTGATAACCACTCCAATTGTTTGCCTTTGGCACTTATTATTTTCGGAATACAAATACTTACTGGCTAAGCAAAGATACCCTGATCCCCTGATCCCCTGATTCTGTTCTATTTCGTAATTATTGTGCAAACATATGGTCAACCAATTAAAAGCCTTTGGCCATAAACTGCCTGTTTGTATGCTTTACAAAATCGTACATTTTACACAATAATTTCTGGTAAAAAAAAAAAACTTTACAATTATCTTTCAAAATATTAACACATATAATGTCTTGAAATAAAAAAATTTGTAAAATTCCTATGTATTAAATATGTAAGTCTATATGCCAAAAGAAAATCTTGACAAATATTTTCGTTTATCCATTTGAGATTATAATATTACTTGTAAAATAATTTTATGTCATAACAACTGTCTATTTGTTGCATATGGTTTGGCAAAAGAGTGGAGTATGTATGTACTTTAAACAAATATTTACAACATGTTGGCTAGCATTGTAAATGGCATCCCGAATTACAATATTTGCAAAAGACCAGCAGTAAAATGCTGTAGCAGCTGTTCGGTTAACCACAACATTCTACATTTGTGCTATTGATTGATATTATTCTGAGATATAAATATTGAACGTTTTAATTAAAGCAACATATGCGAAGGCATCTATGAAAGAAGAAAATTTATGTTAAAGAAGATGACAAAACGGATACATATAATTCCTTTGAAAACAACAATTTAAGTTACGAAAAATTATGATGAAATTAGAGAGAATATTTTGTAAAATTGTAGCATGATTTAAGGTTTGTATATGGGTTTTTCAGATGCTCTTAGAGCAATTGGCTTACGCTTAAAAATATATTCATAAACCCATGATATATTTTCCCAAAAAGTATGCAACATTACATATATATTTTTTATTGTTTAAAAATAGGACCAAAATCGAGACATTTTATCCTACTACCACTCTTGGAAGTATGTGCCATCCACAAAGCATTTCTGCCTTATTTCCGTTTCTTTTTAATCTGTCTTTGTTGTTCAAGTAAGCATGTGATTGGTTTACAGTTCAGATGCTCTTAGAGCCAATTGGCTTACGCTTAAAATATATTCATAAACCCATGATATATTTTCCCAAAAAGTATGCAACATTACATATATATTTTTTATTGTTTAAAAATAGGACCAAAATCGAGACATTTTATCCTACTACCACTCTTGGAAGTATGTGCCATCCACAAAAGCATTTCTGCCTTATTTCCGTTTCTTTTTAATCTGTCTTTGTTGTTCAAGTAAGCATGTGATTGGTTTACAGTAAGAAGTGCTAGGATAATAGGGCTGACATCTATCCAGTATTTTAGTGAGGTGTGGGGAATCTTCTGTTTATTGGCGGATTTCTATTTAATTTTCCCACAAAGTGGCGGGTCTGCCTTACCCATGATTTACAGTTAATGGGGGGCTTCTAAAAATAGTTTGTATTAGAAGGGTGAGAACACACTTCGGAAACCTTTTTTAACATTATTAGGATATAAAATGTGGGCATATTTCTTTCATTGGGATTCGAAACTGCACCAGGCATTTTTAAATATTTATATTTTTAAACAATTAAACTCAGACACATTAGAAACAACTGAATATTAAAGGGTACTATAACTTTTTTTCTCTTCTGAAAGTATGCAGACATTTTTAAGTTAAACAGTAAACTCAAAAAAATGTAAAAGAAAACTGATTTCCTTGGTAAAATAATTTGATATGCTTAAATTATGACAGGAAATGTTTTTATGGTTCTAAACAAAATCAAAGTCGGAAAAATCGCTTCATTTCATTTATTCCCACCTCCAAAACTGGAGAATAAAAAGGCAATAAGATTTTTATTGAATCAAACCTAAACGTAGACAATTTTTGTAAACTTTTCTGTGTACAGGAGTACGAGTGTCAGTATCATTTCAAAATTCTTGAAACTTTACAGTCTGAAATTCAATGCCGTACTTTTGTAAAGGAAATGTTTGAGATTTTATTTGTTTTCTTATTTCGAAACCGAATTTCTAAAGTTTTTTTTCTTTTTTTTTTCTTTTGTTTAAAACAATATTAAGCATCGATTACGGACCAAAGGAAGAAAGAACAAAAAACTTTTTTTTAACGAAAAAAGACCAAAAATAAAAGAGGGGAGGGAGAAAAACTTTTCAAAAATAGCAGCTTTATAAATGCATCCTTCAAAACATTTCAACAGTCAAAAAAGAAGCACAAATAAGGACGAATATCTTTTTTGTTGTTGTTGTTGTTGTTATTGTTATGCTGCAGCCAGTTTAAGTCTTCTTTAGATTTAAGCGAAGAAAATATAAAAACTTGATTACTTTTAACACTTTCTAGGCTTTAGTTTATACTGCTTTTGCTTTTTTTTTTCTGTGCGTTTTCTTTTTTCAAACCTTTTGCAATATGGAAGAAGGATATTATTGAGAAGAATAAAAAGAAGAAGAAAAAAAGAAAAAACTTTTAGCTTTTTAAACAATAGAAACATAAAACTTACTTTGTTTGTGATCCGGGTGGAAAGTTGAAATATTGTTAAATAAAAATAGAAAAAAAAGAACGAAAACGAAAGCAAGAAATGAAAATAAAATGGAATAGAGTGAATGAATAACTGGCGTATAAATTTATGACTGACAAACTTTGCAGTTTTCAACACTTTACTTTACAATTTTCTTCTTTTTCCCTTTTTTTTTTTTTTTTTATTATTTTAAAATGAAAACTAAGTAGTTTCCAATAAAAATGTCAGGAAATTCAAAAGGAATATACGGAATTCGAAGCAGAAAAAAAAAAAAGAAGAAGAGAAGAAATATCCGTTTACTGGTATCACACAAAACAACATTTCCTATATTTTTTTTTTACTTTTGTTGTTGTTGTTGCCAACTACTTTTCGCCTTTGCATTATGAGCGGGCCATAATACAACAATAATGGCATCAATGTCTGACACTTGTATAACTAAACTATTATGACTGCCAAAGGACTTTCAACTGTTGTTGTTGCTGTTGTTGTACTAGAAAACTATTGACTGTTTGTAGCCATTAAACGGACGCTTCCTCTAACATATTTCAACAGAGAAGAAATCGCAAAGATTAAATGTGAATTGCCCGCCCCGCCAAATATAATTTCCTTTAAACATGACCCCATGTTACAACTCTTCCTTACGTTGCTTTCCGCAAAGCGTTCGTCCGTCTATTACTTCTTTCATAGAAAATCAAATTTATGAATGTTTAAAGTTAAATGGTCAAACTCTATTCTCCTTTCGTTCTCTGTCTCCCTTATGCTTTCCTTTAACAAGATGCAGCTGGCAGTGTAAGAAAAGTGAAGGGAAAAAATTTTAAAAGCCTGGTTAATAAAAGACAATGTGCAAAGTCTCTTTAAGTAGGAGTTAAATGCGAAAGTAAACTAAAATAAAGAGTAAAAAAGAAATGACGATAAAGAGAAGAAAAGAGAGAGAAGTAGAATGAAAAAAGGAAAAAATAACGTAATAAAAGCACTTCAATAATAATGCTTAGTTTAAGGATTTGTATGAAAGGATTTAAAGTTTTAATACTCCAAGTCTAGCTGATGGTTATAAAATAACACACAGTTGAGCTCTAAAAAAATAGAGAGAGAGAGAAGTAAAGAAGTAGAGAAGTAGAGAAGAGAGAAGTAAAAATATGAAAATATGAAAGAAAAAAAGTACAAAAACTAAAACTTAAATCCGATAATATAGAAAAATATTATGAATTTTTTTCTTTTTCTTATGGCTTTCACTGCGTTCTAAAATAATAATCATCATAATAATAATGATGAAGGAAAGAAAAGAATTTTTATATGGAAAAATCCTTAAGGATAATAAAGAAAACTTCAAAAGTAATTATTTTTAGCAATTATTAATTTTTTTTTGCTAATTTTTTTTTGTTTTATTTTTGATAATTTCTGTTTTTCATTAATGCTGCGTTTTTAAAGTTTATTAAAGCAAAAGAAAAATTTATTGGAAAATTTTTTCGATTTAAAATATGAATGCAAAATAAATCTAAAAATTTTGTTATTCAAGCAACAAGAAAAATTAAAAAAGTATCAACATTGGTTAAAAAAATTCATCAGATAACGGCTTTAAGTTTCATAACCAAACACTACCAGATTGTACTGGAATGGGTGTATATAATAAGGAATTTATATTGACAAATGCAACCATATTGTTCAGGTTAAAAATCTCTCCAGATTTTTCAACTCTGGGTTGCCATTTTTCAACTTTGACAGAAACTTATGCATAACTGAGCAAAAGTTTTGATTATTAACAGAAGCTGCACCTCGGTATTGAGATTATAAGTTGTTGGTGATGACTGAGGACAATAGAGCTTAGTAAACCACAACAGTACTATTTGGAAGAAGGAAAATTATTCTTAAACGGCCACTTTATGAGACAAATAACATACATACATATTGGTCATTACAACCCTTAGTCAGAATTATATCGACCTTCTCCGGGATCTGGCGGGACGTACAGTTAAAGTCGATCCACCGAACGTGATATTTTTGAAAAACTTTTCATGGCAATTTTATTTACTTTCAAAGTTTTTGCCAAGAAATCTGCAAGAGAGGAATGCGCGCGAAATAATATTTTCTTCATATTTAGTTTTATTGGAGACGCCTAGATTTGAACCGTGGCCTCTTATCTAATTAAGCAAGTGAAGCTACTAGACTACGGCGGAATCGGAATATTACAGGATGACCTAGTCTCAAAAAAAGACAGACATAACATAGAAATCCTGGTGATAAATTGCAGGATTTATGCACAGAATGTATGCCATGGACAGACCTATAGTAAGCAGTTGTCTGGTCAGACAGAAGAAATTCTAAAACATCTCAATTGGTGCTAATCGATACAAAGACTATTGTTTGTTGGTATGTCAGGGCAATGAGAACCTATGATATAGCGCTGTAAAGTTTCTGCTTGGTTTAAGTCTGCTAAACATTGTAATGACGAGCAAAAGTATCATTACGAAATTTGGTGACCTAAGGAATTGATTTGCTAACATATCCCATCCTAACTGTCTCCTAGACCAGAACATGTAGATTTTATAGTTTTAGGAAGTTCATAATAATGAGACATTGTAAGAAAAATTAATGGAGCAACTTGGAAACTGTATTATCTACATACATACGGAGAAGCCCAGAGTATTTCGTCGCACAGAAGCATGAGTTTTTTAGGCAAGAATCAAGTACTTCGAGCTCAAGGTAAAACTCGCTGGTATTTTTCGAAGAGATGTATAAGCAAGCCAAGAAATTACTTAAAGTTGATTGTTGCAGTTTTTTGTTAGGTCACTTTAGACTCAGAATAGGGTGTGTTAGGATGAAGGGAGTACAATAGATCGTATGTGCGCAGTATTTGGCATGAAAATTTTCCCGAAAATCTGTCGTCCGCCAAGTCCGATTTTAAACTGTAGGCTCTGACACTCATGTCTACAATTAAACAAACAACAAAATAAGTGAGTGCGAAAAATATGTTGGTAAACCGTGACTGAGGGGTGGCTGAAATGATGAACTCCGCTGTATCTTATGCCTGTCGCCAGTGACGGCCCCGTCTGTTGGAACATTCATCGTCTAACGTGCCTCCTAAAATTTTTTTACCGAAAGCAATTTTGGCAATAAGCCAGCCTCATTATATTTTCAAAGATAGATTTTTACTTTTCGATTTTTAATTTTAATTTTATTTTGATTTTCATTTTAACTATTTCACATAATAATAATTATTAACTGTTTTCAAATTCTATAACTTTTAATTTATTAAAAGAATTTAATACCGTGTATCGTTGCACTGGACTTGTTGTATCATCCTAATTGTAGTAGTGTGTCACAAGAGGAAACAAACAAAAAGAACAACAAACAGTTTCAGCAGTAAAACATGGAACAGCAAGAAGATAAATTTTAATTTGCAAAATCAACATAAATTCATTAATCTATAACACAAGTGTAAAAATGCTCTATTATACAATATGAAATAGTTTTGAAATACATACGCGGCACGCAGCTGTATACCCTGAAATATTTAATGAAATAATGAAATAAAAGCATAACAACCGATAATTAATGGGAGAGATATATTTCATAAAAAAAACAAAAAAACTAAAAAAAAAAATCAAAAAAATTAAAACAAAAAGTAAAATCATAATTATATTAGTTTTAATGATTTTTGTCAATTAAATTTAATTAAAAAACATGTTTGTATTCATTAAATTGTGTGTGTGTGTAATATACGTATGTTTGCCAACAACCTAAGTGTGCCGGTAATGGAAATACAAACAACGCTTTGCTAAAAATATATACAAGCTTTTAGAAGGGTAAATGGAACCGCATATGTAACCGCAAACTACAACCATTATCAACAGTTGACAAA
>QOCX01000267.1:250986-267318 GCA_005959815.1 Sarcophaga bullata
AAACATTGTGTCGTTTGTTCATTAATTCTATTTGTTCATTAATCATATACAGAAATAGAAGAAAAGGAATGCATTTATGTTTAACTGGCTAATCAAATGTACCGAAACAATGTTGCTAAGCTTTTTCATAAATTAGAATATTTCCCTTACTGAATATTTTTTCTTTAATGCTTTAAGGCAAAAAGCAAAAAATACCTTTTAAAATATTTGTTCATTAATTATGGTATACAGAGTACCTAAACCATCTTAAGCCATTTCTTTGCCCCTTCTCTTCTGTTACCTTATACCTCATTAGTAACACGAAATGCTTGTTGTCCAATAATTTCTATACACATTTAAACTAATTAGCTTTAAGTATAATTGAACAACATCATTAAATGTTTATATTCATTGTTGTTGTTCTTATTCTTGTTCTTGTTCTTGTTG
The DNA here is from genome assembly GCA_005959815.1 of Sarcophaga bullata. Taxonomy (NCBI): domain Eukaryota; kingdom Metazoa; phylum Arthropoda; class Insecta; order Diptera; family Sarcophagidae; genus Sarcophaga; species Sarcophaga bullata. Next base: position 251,413 of record QOCX01000267.1, read on the forward strand.
GACTAATAAAGTTTTCGTTTCGTTTTACGTTTGGAATTACATTTTTTGGGGGAGATTTTATTCTTTGTTTGCTTAATGGCAGAGACTATTGATTTGACCCAAATTACGTTTTTCGAATTTTTGGAAAAAAAGAAATAAAAAGAAAAGAAAAGTTTTTTTTTCTTCAATACTTTTTCACATCAGTTTCAATAAAAACGTATTAAATCTTGTTTGAAAGACAAGCACAAGCACAAGCACAAGCAAAAAGAAAAAGAAAAGGGGAAGGAATATTTTTTTCAACAAAAGAAACTTAAAGTCAGTAGAGCGTAAAAATTGTTTTGTTGGAATATATATTTTGAAATGGCATTTCTCTTTTCTAAGGGTGTGCAAGTGAAATGCGTACAGAAATGAATTTCAAGTGAAAAAAAACTTTACAAAAAAATTTTCAACAAGTTGCACTTAAAGGACAAGCAAAATTGAAAATAGAAATTTAAAAGGGCGAAGTGTTAAAGACAAGTTCATTTTGAAATATGTTTTGTTTCTTTTCTTTTCGAAAAATGGAATACAACAAAAGGTCACCAGCTACGCCTTTTGTAAAGGAGAGTAACTATTGCAAAGATATTATTAAAATGTATACAATACTAGTGTCAATAAGCAAGTAAAAGTTGTATTTAAAATTAATTCTTCTGGAAATATGATATGAATTCTACTTGTAACTGATGTAAAGCTCACCTTTTCTTTGTCAAATCCTTTGGTTCTTATAAAATTATGTTAAAAACAATATTAAACACTTACTAAGTTTAACAGCATCTTGTTGCTGCAACATCAATGTATGCAATTTTGTTTAGGAACATTTTTATTAGAGAAACTAGACTGTAATCTTGACTTTAAATTTATAATCTCCACAGATGTATGTTTGTTTAACTATTTTTTTCTTTTTAAAATTTAATAAAGATATTTTAAAATCCCATTAGCAACATGTTCCAGCAACATATGGTTTCTAAATTAAAAATATTGATTTTATTTCGTTACATAAACTTTAACTTGAATATTTTAAAAGCAAAAAGAAAGTGTTTTTTTTTAATAAGATTCTTAAGAGAAACATTAATTTGTCAAATTTCAAGTCGTTTCCTTCAATTCTGATTTGATATACAATTTGTTCTGGGAAACAGTGAAGATTGGCGTAAGGATGTGTGACATGTGTTAAGAGTTCTGATATTGAAGTTTCTAATAGGCTCATGGCTACTTTGAAAGCGGTGCAATGCTTCCCTGATAATCTCTAGATTTATGCGAATAGCAAATGTGGGATTAAGTCCCTAACGAATGTGGTTTCAGCTTACGTTCTTGTCTATAAATGCAGGGTTCAGGGACATAGGTATACCTTTGGAAATTCTATTGCTGATGAGCTGGCAAGATCCTGTACGGAGTTCCCAATCTGTGACATGTTACTGGGTACAGATATTCCAATTGTCTCAGTTAATTTGGTTATTATCCACTTGTTTTACAAGGGAGGTTATGTACAATATTGCTAGATTATGTATTTATAAGAAGAGGACAGACTCGCTTTTGTCTTCAAATCGCATGGCAATTCATCGCACAGTAGCAATTCTTATCGGCCACTGTCCTTTTGATAGATGCACCAAAAGACTTGGCACTCCGGCAAATTATTTCTGCAGGATGTCATCCATAATGGTTCCTAAGCGCTATTGTCCTTTTGGTAGGCATGCTGAAAGGGGCGGTATGCCGGCAAAGAAAGAAGGAGTAAAAGACTGTCAGTACCCCGATTTTGCCATACGGAGGTTTTTAACATCTCACTATCTGAAATTCTTGACTGGGATCTTTTATATAAAAATTGCTGCAATAGTAACATTTATTTTGGACGCAGGTTAGTTCAATCTGCAGTATGTTTGACCCAAAGGTTGAAATTTTGAAAATAAAACAGGGTATGCTAGAGATAAAGAGAGAGCACTGTATAGATCAGGTGAAAATATAGCCAACAATTTTCCATTTAATTTTATAACATATATTAAGTTTTAAACAAAATGTTGAAGATACATGTTGCAGATACATGTTGATTTATCTAAATAATATGAATATAGGATTCTATTTTTCTATTTCAATACAATTAAAGTAAACTATCGAATGGAATTCCAAGCTTTACTTTAATTTTAACTTCTAATTAAGGTAAGGCGTAGTGTTTTTAAATTTTTCACAAAATTTTCATAAGTCAAGTCCTACGTGTGTTTTGTTCTACATGTTACCCCGCTCAGAGTTTCTTTAATGCACAACAATAATAAAAGTTTTTATAGATTTTTTTTGTCGTTTCTCAAACAACTAAACCTTATAATGGAATATACTCCTAAGACTTAAACAAAACTAACTTCGTCACAAAGAAGAAAATAAAAAAAGAGAAGAAAAGAAAAGAAAACTTTCTTTTTAGCTTCCTTATTAAGAAAGAGTCTAACCTTTTAAAAAGAAAATAAAAAGAAGGAAAATGAGAAGAAAAACTTAAACAAATATACCCGGGAAACAAACAAAAGTGGCAAAGACGCCGCAATGGTTAGAAAAAAAAGAAGAAGATATCCTTTTATATGCTTTTCTCATACTATATTTAATACATTTAACGTTTTATAAATATTTAAAAGTTATTTTTAGTTTTGTGTCCTTAAGCGTTGGTTGACTGCTGCTCTCCCAGAAGATTAAATAAAATGTAACCGTCGTCTACTTCAATCACTAATGCCTTGCCTTACAGAAGAAGTAATTTTTTGGTGCAGTATTTGATTTTTTTTTTCTTTTATTTTTTCAACAAAATTTAACCACCACAGACATCCATAATGCGGGTTGTTGATTTTGTTCTTCAGAAGAACAGAAAAAAAACCAAAAGGATTCTAAAGAAAATGTTGTAAATAAACATTAACACTCGGAAATGAAAATCAAACATTTACTAAAAGGGCGCAGACAGTTGTTGTTACAGAACACAGCATATGTTTTCTTATGCTTTAGATTGAAAACAAAAATTTCATTTTGTTTACTTTATTGTAACAATTGTGGTGTTGAATAACAGTTAATGTGAAACGAATTACAAGTTAAATAAACTGATAAACACTTGCCCAAATTCTATATTCGTTAGCTAAAGTTTGAAAGGTTTGAGCACCTAAGCTTTCTGGTTGAAAATAAAAAATTTCATATTTCTGCAACATGTTGCTAAGAATTCAACTGCACTTTTTTTTAGTATGAAACCTATTTTAAAATAGTTCTTTTACTTTTTAAATTTCAAAATAAATAAAAAACAGGCTAAAAACCAGCTCTTTTTAAAGTAAACGTAATTTTGTGATATAAACAACTCTGGCAACATGAATCCTGCAACATTTTTAATACATTTAATACAAATGAATTATTTTATAAAAGAAAATAAAACTTACAAATGAAAAAAAAAATTGTTTTTCCCTTTATGACATGGAAACCTCTGTTTCGAAACAGTTTTTAACTTTTGACACTTATAAAGCACAGAAACGCCATTCATTATGAAATGCTTTTGTGAAATATATTTTACGCCATAGACTTTTTGAAGTGCCGCAGATATTATTTACAAAGGAAAACTTTTTGCAAATAAATCTAGGACATGCGTTTATATTTTATTTTGTAAAACCAATAAATATTAACTTTTTCGCTTTCATTTTCTAAAAGAGAGAAAAAGTGGAATGTGGAGCATTGATGTGTGTCAAAATATTTGCGAACAGTTGATTTTTTGTATAAAACTTGAGAAAAGTTTGTTGTTTTGTTAAAGAAAAATAAAAATTTATTTCGTGTCCAATAAAAAAAACTGCTTATTGTTGCAGAGATTGGTTAGCAACATGTTGCTAAGGAATTGAAATTGGAATTGCCTTCTTATATGCAGAATGCAATCATTGGATGAACTTTTGAGACGATACCCCAGATAGGTACAAATAACGGGAAGAGATTAGCGTGTTGCATTAGATTGTTCAGTGTTGCATTAGACTAGCCTGAGAACATTAAGTGGCCTTATGGTCAGAATCATTCGAAGTCCAATATGTAGAATTTGTCAGAACATGTAATCAAAATTTGTGAAGCCTTATTGTATTTTAACAACTTATCAAGTAATCGGCATTTTTCTTAAGCTCCCTAACTTTCAGTTGTATAGATTGCTTTATTGGACAAGAGACTTAACAGCTCGTAGTTACATGTTATTTAGTGAGACCGAGAATAGAGCGTAGTAAGAATAAACTAAAGTTAGGAACATGTTGCTAGAAAGATGCCCAATTTGCTTGCAGTGTTTTGAAATCTTCCCTTTAAAATCATTGATTTTTGACGAAAGCTTAGCAGCATGTTGCTTATGAATTTATAATAAATTTGCTTATTGTTGTTATTACTTTAAGTATGCATACATACATACGTAATTGGTCATTACACCCCTTCAGTCAGGTTTACGACTGGTAGCTTCTCACACCATTTATATTGTATGTGTTAATTTTACACATAAGAGGCGGAACGTACAGGTTTTAAATCGATGCCGAATGACGGATTTTTCATAGCAATTTTATTTACCTTCAGAGTTATTTTCTTTGTTGGAAATGTTTGACCTGGGGCTTGAACCGTTGCCTCACTACCTACTATGCAATCGCGTCTTCCTACTTCAGGTATGCTTGTATACTAATTCTTCGCAATGTCTATATTTTGAACAAGAACTTTGGCAACATGTTGCTAAGAAGTTTAAGAAAAAATCTTGCTTCTGTAGCAAATTATAAAATCGTTCTCCTTTAAATCTGTTTTATTTCAAAATGATAAAGGTCTTTGGCCTGTCAATACATCTTAAAATTTACCGCCTTGAAGACAAAGCCAAATAATTCACAATTTTTTGAAAAAAAAGAAAAAAAATCTCGATTCCAGTCCAATCATAAATTATTTATGCAAAATGACTAAAAGAAGATTAATAAATTATGGCTAAAAAGGCACAAGTGGTTATCATCAACAGCTTAAAACAGTATCTAAAGAGAAAGCAAATGATGATAATATACCTTTTACAGCCTCCTAGCCGCATGCTATTACTTGGTAAGGAATGGACGTGTAGGGAACAGAACAGAATAGAAAAGAACAGAGCAGTAGAGAGAGAAATACAAAACGTATAATTTTCGATAAAAATTTACAAAATTTATATCAATAACTTTTGTAAAACATGACTGAGAAATTATGATTTATAATGGGTATGGTCGGTATGGTAAAATGTTTGAAAAAGTAAAGGAGAAGACGGATATGCCTTCGATGTAATATAATGGTGCTACACATTTAAAAGATTATGATGGCCAACGAGAAACAAAAGAAATAAAAACTTTTTATTATTGATCTCTGAGGCAATTTTCCTTTTTCTGTTTTTCTTTCCATTCGTTTCTCTTCATTTTTGGCCAATTTCACAATACGTGCTTGATTTGCTTGGATACGAGAAGAAAAAAAAGGGCAAACAAGAGAAAAAGGGCATGGCAAAAAACACTTTGTGGCCATCATTTAGCATTGAATGTCTTTAAGCATTTATTGGCAAAGTTTGCGAAAATTTTTTGAAAGAATAAAACACAAAACGAATGTGTTGCCTACATTTTGGCGCAGTTTAAGTGCACGTTTTACTGCATACTTCGTTTTTTTTCTAGCTTCACTTAACACATTTTAGTTCTAAGCTGTATGCCTTTTTACTTTACCATGATTTATGAGCCTGAAAATTTGCTATGGTTTTACAAAAAAAAAAAAAAAAGTATATCTCGTATAATGTGAATATATATATGTATGTATATCAAGTGTATATATAATGTCTATGGCAAAAATACACTTGTGCCTATTTAGCACGAATGTCTTCTTACATTTATTATTGCTATATGTCTGTAATATTTTTGAAAGAATAAAACACAAAACGAATGTGTTGCCTACATTTTGGCCAGTTTAAGTGCACGTTTTCTATTGTTCTTGTTTTCTCTCAACTATACACATTTTAGTTCTAAGCTGTATGCTTTTACTTTACCATGATTTATGAGCCTGAAAATTTGCTATGGTTTTACAAAAAAAAAAAAAAAGCCCATAACTATACTTTGATTCCTCATTGCCACTGCTATCGATTGCCTGGCACACACTCAGCCTGTACAAAAACCCATTAGCATATGTTAATAATATTTTCAATGATAAGCAATTTTTTGGTTTTTGCTGTTGCCACTGCTACCGCTGATGCTAATGCTGATGCTGATGCTGCTACTGCTGCTCTTTATATCTTTCCTATAATTTAAGATATTTTGTGTTTTGTTTAGAAATGTTGTTAAGTCGGCAGAATTTTTGGTTTTGCAAAATATTCTAAAATTTTTTGCTCTTTTTCAATTCACTCACTCACTCACTCACTCTCTCTTATTTATTTTGTATTTGCAGCTGTGAGCTCTATGAAACCCAACATGGATACAACAAATTGCATCCTAGTCCAAGATGTTAAGTCTCAACCACATGATTTACATGGCAATGCGAAAACAAATCTACATCATGGCAATGGTTTACAGCCCACTGCCTATCCGACAGAAGAATCAATACAGACAAGTACCTCGGATCACAGTTCCAGTACAAATGGCGGTGGTGGTGGCGGTGGTGGCGGTATTGGTGGCTTTCAGAATTTGGCACCCTCTTTACAATTGCAACATCAACAGCAGCTGTTGCTGCAACAACAACAGCCACATACCATTAATCAACAATTGAATTTGGGCATTAACGCAAACATGGGTACAGGCATGGGTATGGTAAATGGTGGCGGTGTAATAGGACAAGATGCCACCTCCCATCTGCAGGACCAGTCGTATAGTGCACAGCAACAACAGCAACAAAATCATCATCATCAGCCATTGCTTAAGTGGCCACAGGTTGTCGAACTGAAAGATTTCAATGAACTGTATCATGCCAATATACCGGCTTATCAATTTTGGACTTTGGAATTTCGTAATAAGCATCCCGCCTTTGTACGTTTTAATTTTACTTTGCCATGGGGTGCCAATTTTGCTATTATTCGCGTCGCAATGTTGCACCAATCGGTAACAAATATGATTTCGTTGAATTTATTAAGGCGGTCGTTTGGACAGTCATTTGAGGCATAGACGCAGTATTGCTAGCAATGATACTGTCTATCGCCGCAAAGATATGGAAGATGCTGGTGATATATTGCTTGATATGTCCGCGGAACAATTGCAGCGTCTGGCCACACAACAGTATTTCAATGATGACGACAACGACAACGACAACGACGACGACGATAACGATAACGAGGATGACGATGAAGAGGATGTGGATAATGAGGACAATGATTCTTTAGATAATTCATTCGAATACACCGGAGATGTCGAAACACCACTTGATACTGCCAAACATATCAGATATCGTTCCCCTTTCCAGCAGCAAAAACGTAAAAAACGTTCTGCTGCTGGCATGGAGGGTGGCTTGCCGGCCTTGGATATGGACACCATGATGGTGAATGTTTCCCTGTTGCAATATTTAGATACTGGCCTATGGTTTATATCGGTCTACAATGATGAACTAGTCTCACACTCGGCCACCTTAATTGTGGAGGAAGCTGAAGGCGTTAGCACCACTTGCCCCAATGATTGTTCGGGTCGTGGCAGCTGCTATTTAGGCAAATGTGATTGTATCGATGGCTATCAGGGTTCAGATTGTTCAAAGAGTAAGTATACCCAATAAAAAAATGAAATTTTTAAAGCTTATGCTAGCTTAAGGCCACCTTAAATATTTTTTTTTATTTTTTTTTATTTACTTCAAGTAATGTTATGTAAACACATTATTTATCAGGTGTTTTTAAACTCTTTATTTTTCTTTTTCTGGAATTTGTAAAGAAAAAAAAAAAAAATCGAACAAAAATAAACAAAAGCTGTCATCGTCACCTGGAGTTTTTCTTTTACTTTTGCCATTGGCACCTGAAAAGCTGAGAGAAAAATCCACAAGAAAAACTTAAAGGAAACAAACGAAAAGAACAGAAAAAAAAGAAGAAGAAGTAAAAGAAAAATATCCTGATAAAAACACATATTTACTCTTTTATAAAACCTCATTTATATGTTTATAAACATATGTATGTAGTATGTATACATATACATATGTAGTATACATACACACAGACAGTTATACATACATTTACACTGGCTTTAATAACAAACAAATCCGTAAACTACAATCTTGTTTTACGTTCATTTTACTTCTGTTTTTCCTGCACACAATATTTCTTTTTTGACCAATGTTTTCTTTTTGTACAGGCGTCTGTCCAGTTTTATGCTCAGCTCATGGTCATTATGGTGGTGGTGTATGCCATTGCGAAGAAGGCTGGAAAGGTTCTGAGTGTGATATACCTGTGGGTGAATGTGAAGTACCGAATTGTTCAAGTCATGGTCGTTGCATTGAAGGTGAATGCCATTGTGAACGTGGCTGGAAGGGACCTTTCTGTGATCAACGTAAGTTAAATACTTTTTATTTCTGGCTTTTTGTTTTTCTTTTTAATCCTATTTTTTGCTACGACGAAAAAAAAACACAAATTACGTACATATACATACTCACTCACATATATAAAGGACTTGTAAATAAATATTAAAAGGAAGTAAACAATTTTTTCCTTTTTTTTACTCTATGAACGCATTCATTTTTTCCTTTCTTCTTTAAGGTAAAGAATACAAAAAATATGAAATTATTAAATAAATGTTTTTGTTGTTGTTTCTTTACTTAAAGCTGTTAATAGGGCAAAATATATCGTTCGATTCTTTTTTTTAATAATTTCTATTAACTTAAAAGAAAAATTTAGCAAGTGTTGTTCTGGAACATGTTGAGCATAATACGGTACATGTTTAGATACACAATATTGCGTAGGCACTTTAAGACAGTGCTAGGAATGCCCTACTTATACTGAAAAGGCTGCAGCATATCTTTTTCCGCCGACAATATATTCAATTTGTTGTAATACGTACATTGCGAACAATTAAATTTACAGAGAGAGTCTCCTACACGAAAGCATAATGGGAATATCTATCCAGTATATAACATTCTAATGAGGAATATTTGCAACATGGAGGAGTTGTTAAAAATAACGAAAGTGCAGCAAACAGAATTGATCATTTAGGGTAGTGACACAACGAATACGTGCAAATCGGCAATCGAAACTAATCTCCAACTTTACAATTCAAGTTTATATAAATCGTTAGTGCCCAGACATTCTACCAACTCTATGAAGTCGCTGGCAGATCCTTAACCAATAGACTCTATGATTTTAATGAATGTGCCACAACGAGACTTAGTACTAAAAATTAGTTGAGTAATCTGAAAGTTACATACTCTTTTAAAAGAGGAAGATTTTTGTCAAATGCAAACGGGTCATGAATGAATCCTGGAAAAGAAGAGGGCATTTTTCACCAGAGAATAAAATATTGCGAACTCATTGGGAAACTGTCTAAAATTTTCCAAGTAGAAGTCTATGCCATCGAAAGATATGCTCAATTCAACTTAGTTAGACGGCAGAAAGGACTGGACATCTGATAGGACGGCCATCATTGGGGAACTCGGCTTTTATGTGGTTAAATCAAAGATAGTATGTGACGGTCTGGGGAAACTGAACCTCAAGTAACGTCTGCTGGATTGCAGGTCGTATCATGAATTCAAAGCAATGTGCAGGCAGATGAGCTTATGAGGGCTCTTCTGTTAGCCTTGAAGACTGTGGCACTCTTTAGTTTTCATGCCATTAATGGGACTAGTATCTTCCTGTGGAGTGAATAAAAATATTTGGAAAGTTATACTCAACGAAAGGAACAATGAGAGGCAAAGGGGATAATAGGAGGCAAATACCCTTCTTTTTGAAGCAAGCACAACCCGAGAACTTTAATCAGTCATATGGCAGGGCATTGTACACTATAATAATGGGATCTTCAATACGCAACATGCAACTCAACTGTTGTGATGGCAATAAAACATCAGAATATATTCTGGAAATCTTTAAGGCAAAAATGTATTCCAGAATGTATCGCTTGATGAGCAGGGAAGTGTACTTGTTGATATAGAGCTGCAACCTGAAGTTTATCAAGAGCAATAAGCCTGGTGGAGGCTATACCCTATAAGGTATGAGGGTAGTGCAATTGTTCATATGGTCGCAAGCCTAGTGCAACTCGATGAGAGTAATGATAATGATAACCATCCTTTTAAAACTACATGTGGTAGCTTTTCGGATCATCAAATTCAGGGCTAAATAAAATGCCTCCAACCCGAAATACAAACTAGTGACTTTTACGGGATTCATTGGATGCTTTTGGATGGATTGCTATCGTCTCAAAGTGGACAATTTTATTTATTCTTGTTTGCGTTCATTCAGAAATGGGCCTCATTACTGAACATGATTTTCAGATAATTGGGATCCAACAATTGGGATCCTACACATGCTCTTGACAATTTGGCACAACCGAATAAATAAATAGGAACTAATTAGACAGAATGCAAGGGCTTGGAAGATCCAAATGTATGTAAGCCCAATAGGTTTACTTTTGATTCCATTTATTATTATTACCATTTTTAAAAGACCTCTTAAAGGAAACGAAAGTTGTTTAAACATTTCCAAAGCGTACAGCATTTTAAAAGTCGTTTAAAACCTGCAACAATAATATCGTTTACTGCCCAATAATTTCTTGTGTAGCCTTTCACCAGTTTCTTGTTACTCTGCTGCCATAATGTTTGACTTCTTTTTGCTTAACAACTCTTAACGTCTTTCATTTTTGTGTGTGTTTGTTTTTGCAAACTTGTTATTACAAGGATGTTAAATGTTTTCTAACAACAAAAGCTTTTTGTGTTTTTCCTTTCTTTGTGTTTCTCTCTCTTTTTTCTTTTGGAAGAAGAAAACATATGGCCATTAACAATCCTTAAACAAGTCTTAAACTTCTGGCCGTAAACGTTTTGTTTCTACCAGCTTATAATATCAAGCCAACACCATTACATATAATTTAATGACCTTTTTTAAACGTGTCTAACATGCTAATGCCCTCTTTGTATGTGTTTATAAACAAATATTGTATAATATAGGAGAATGTGTATGTAATTGTGTATGTAATTCTGTATGTGTTTATAATTTGAAAATTTTACTAACACTTGTTCATTTTTGATATCCGGTTTGTTTTTCTTTTTCCTATACTTTCTCCTTTACTCTTATACCCACCTATGCTTTTACAAATGCTCTTGTCTTTGTTGCTGAATGGAATGGAATGAAATGGAATGGAATGCAGACGATTGTTTGGATCCTTTGTGTTCGAGTCATGGCACCTGTGTGGCTGGTCAATGTTATTGCAAGGCTGGCTGGCAGGGTGAAGACTGTGGCACCATTGATCAGCAAGTCTATCAATGTTTGCCCGGTTGCTCAGAGCATGGTACATACGATTTAGAGACGGGTCAATGTGTATGCGAAAGGCATTGGACTGGACCAGATTGTTCACAAGGTAAGTTTGTTGTCTAGTGTTAATTGAAAATTTCCCTTCCATATTAATTTTAATAACAAACATTAATTATGCATAACAAGAAAATGAAAAAAGAGAAAAAAGATAAAAGTATGGTAAATCGAAACATAACAATAATTTATGAAAGCATAACTTAAGGGTTATAAGCAGACATAAATGTTTAGTGGGCATTTTTGTCATTTATTATTACAATAATATTATTAAGTTTTAAAAGAAAATCTAATTAAAATTGCTGTCAGTTTGATAAATAATAAATTTACAAAATTAATTTAAATTATTAGATGTTATGTTCAGACAAACAAAAAAAAACAAAAAGTGTCTTCAGCCTTCAATCAGGCAATATTATAAATTTAAATTGATAAACTTATTGAAACCAAGGAGGGGGGGGGGCGGATTTCTAACAAAAGAAAAACAATATTTTTATACAGAAAAAAAAGAAAAGAAACATAAGGAAATTGTTTATTTTAAAATCATGTTTGTTTATTTGTTTTTTCTATTAACAAATTTCCATAAATTAAGTCATCCATAATGCACTAAACAAACATGCCAACAGATACACACATACATACACACACACACACTCTCATGTCCTTGCTTATACCATATACTATGCCTGTATATATAACAGTATTATTGAGCCGGATATTATGCTTGAAATTATTGTACAAAATAATGTTGCACAAGAGTTTGTTTGGCAAAACATGTGTCTGTGTGCGAGTGTGGTTAAAGAGAAATTTCATTTCATTACATCTGTTTAATTAGTGTGTATTTGTTTATTAAAATTCTTTAAGTAATTTACATTAAAATACCAGAACCAATCTTATATCAACTTGCTCTCCCACACACACTTACACACACAGAGCCATAGAAATACAATTAAAGTGAAGAAAATAGAAACATACTTTTAGGTTGCGCCTACATATATGTGTATAGCATTTAATAATTAAACATTCTTTGGCATAATTCAAAAACAAGACAATTATATTTATTTATTATTATTATTATTTCCTATCGTATGTATGTATGTATAGATTTGCATTTAAATGTTTGTCTTCATTACTTTAGTTTTTCTTCGTTTTTTTCTCTCTCTCTCTCTTCTTCGACTTGTTCTTGTTGCTAATGTTGTTGCTAATGTTGTTGTTGTTGTTGTTATACAACAATAAATATGTATATCGTATGCATTTAATTAATTTATTATCTGAACAAATGAAATTGAGAAAATCTATTGGTTATAAAACCACACAATAATCACAATTGAACATGTGGTTTTCGTTTTCGGCAAAATATTCTGTTGTATTGTATGGCATGAGTAATAAAAATGTTTCCAAAAAAAAAATCGTATCTACATATATATGCATATCGTATCTACATATGGAAACTGTTTTCATACAAATGCAAATGTTCATACGATTAGCTATAACGACAAGACATTCAACAATAGATTAAGTTAGGCAGGATTATCAGCCAACGTAATATGCTTAGCTCGCCTATTTCTTAGAAAGAGTCGTTGTAATACCAGCAGATCCAACAATGGATACAACTGGCATAGTTTTTCAGCTGATAACATACGAACAAAAACATGGCAGGTTCAACTGAAAAAACTGAAAGTGAATAAGTTTCTATCTGCTATACATACCTACATACGAGCATAATTGGTCATTATAACACTTTAGTCGGGATTACGATCTAGCTTCTTACACTACTTAATTAGGTACTTTAATTTTATACATGAGTGCGGGATCGTACAGTTTAAAGTCAATATAAATCGATTTTGAGAAAATTTTCAAGGCAATTGCATTCTCCGTTAGAGTTTTTGCAAGAAATCTCTCAATGTCTTGTTTTCCAATAACTAAATAAATTTCCTTCAGAATTACAAGAATTTTGATATAAATTTAAAATCCTGCATAAGTTAAGGCACCTTCCTTCCCTATTATTCCCGATATTCAGGAAACCCCTTTCCATATGCTAAACAATTCTTGTTCTCCTTAAAATATACTACAATATTTTTTGTTATTATTTAAAAATTCCATTTTTTTTTTACTTAATGTCCAGCATTATTTGTAAATCATATTGAATTTAATTTCATTTTGTTGAAATCCCCATGTGATACATAAAAACTAACAAAATAAACAATGTTTTCTAAAAATTCTATTCCCATAATTCATATAAAAATTAAATTAATTTTTGTATACTTTTATATTAACCCCAATCATACACCCGAACATACTAACAGTCGCCACTATATAATATTCTATTTCGTACCATTTTTTGTTTACCATGTTACTGCAGCAAAATTAAAAAGCAAATAAAAACGTTGTATAATCTATTTTTCATATGAAAAAGGATATTTGTGCATATGTATGTATGTAGTCATGTATGTATATATGTATGGGTTTTATAAAACAATTCCCAAATGTTTTATTGTATACGTTTTGGTAAATAATAAAGTTTGTCGCGCCTAAAAGTCAACTATACAATGTAAACAAAACGAAACAAGAGAAATTTTTAACTGAAAGACACTGTAAATTGGAAAAATATATTCTACATGGGCATTGTAGAATATACCACTTGTATACAGCCAGCATGTCCATAGTTGAATGCACTATACAAGCCATAATTTTGGACGAAAGTAGTGTATACTCGTTATTCATGATTCTGTTGTAAAAGTCACAGTTCATATGCTATATGCTTTGTTGTTGGTGGGTTTATGATTATTGTTGTATTATAATTCAACTTTATTTCAGCATATTTCAATTGTATTTCAGCCTTATGAGAACTCCCACCTGACAAAAACTGTTGAAACCCTTCTTGAAAAAGACAAATAACTGCAAGCTTTAAAGTTTATATGAACGATTATCGGTTTTTAAAAGTTTTTTGAATATTTTTCATGCGAATACTCGATCATTTGGTAAGCGTTTGTCCTACAAAATACTCTTGTAAACATTTATACGAAAGAGGCCATGATTTTTAAATTTATTTTTAAGATCTTTTCGTTCGAATGTACTGTTGTTTAAAATAAATAGAAGGGGATTGGGGAATTAATTCGCTATTGTACATATAGTCAGGATTACGACCTAGTTACTCACATTACATATACTTACACTATAAAGTCTACTCCGAACGACAGATTTTTTGAGAAACATTTTCATCATATCTGGAACCGATCACTACTACTCTCACCATGGATATGTATTGAGCGCTGGGATATGAAATTTTAGCTGCTTGAGTACTACAATTTCTCAAGACGATGGCATCCGTTTTGAGTATCGAATAGATCAGGAGGATTCTCAGTAGTAGTTTAAAAAGACGTTCAGAAATGGCATAAACAGCTGGTGCCCTACAAATCTGGAGAATCCTTTACAAAAAAAAAAATTGTGAATGAATATGGTTAATGATCATAAGCTGCTCCACTGAAAACGTATTTAAATTTGAAATCCATCAGCAAGTGCTTTGAACGACACTCTTCAGCAGCGGCTAAAGTTATTCACTCAACAGTGGTTTAGTTATACGTCCGTTTCTTGGTCAAAATAGAATCGGAAATAAACTTTACTACTCTACGTCTCGTGAACAGTATTTCTAAGCTTCAAATGGTTTCAAAGGGATGGCATTACGTGCCACACTGCTCATGTTACGTTGGATATTCTGCGCGAGCGATTTGGGGATGTTCATCTGATATGAAGGTAATGCGAACTACACATTGCAGTTGTTGAACTTGGCCATTTTAAAGTTTTTCATGTCATGTTAAAAATATAAAAATTAGTGATAATGGCATGAAAATATTCAAAGCATATCGATATCTAACTGTCATATACCACCCACACTTAAGGGATCTCTATTCTTCTATTCAGCGCATTATGGTAGAGAAAAGGCAAATCGGCATAGAAAGGCAGTAGCTTCTAGATTTGTGCCTCTATATGTTGTAACAAAAAAGATTTCTGCCTGAAAAGTATTTCACATACGGGCAGTGCGACTAAATAATAAATTCTCTACGATGCTTTGTAAAAATCCTCTGGACGAGCAGTACACAAAAATATGTTTTATTTTCAACGAGAGCTCCTTTTTAGTTGTGAAAATTTTCTTACAATCAATACTCTAAGCCTGTAGCTCTCCTTTCAGGTCGCCTGAACTCATTTTATGGCATTTAATTCTTGTGGATTTTTATTATTTTAGCTGCTGCTGTTGGCATGTGGCCCATGATGACTACACGTTGACATGTGAGTTGGTCATGGTCGTAACATGTTATGCTTTTGCCTTTGCTAACTACTCAACGGCGTCTCAAACATGGTTAGTTGTTGCAACTAAATGTGGTACATGTGCTCTGTATAGCATTAACGTATGAATTGCATCTTATGCGCACATACACACAGTAAGCAACATAAGCTAGAGAGAGGTTACTGTTTCAGTTGTTGGG
>QOCX01000268.1:0-12391 GCA_005959815.1 Sarcophaga bullata
ATCATACTACCTACTAGACTACGGTGACCGTAGTTCAATATTCATAAGAATATTGATTTCTAAATACTCTTCAGTCATTCAAAGGTTTAATTTGCAAACTTCCTATAATAATTGAGGGGTCAGCTGAGTGCATTAAAATGCTGTTCAGATAGCAAAGACGTTCGCGAATCCTATGATACTATCCAACGTATGTCTATCGCTATTCAATCTTTTCGTTTCTCCTGCATTTGTCTACAATTACCTTTGTCTGCTACGTAATCAACTTTGGGTATAGTTTTGTTCTGTCAAATATTTCTAAATCTCCTGCTCTATTCTCCTTTGCCTGCATGCGATGAATTCAATAAAAATCCATATTGAATTACCATATGGATTATCATCATTGCTTATAGGAATTTGTGTTTAATTTCTAATATAACTTGCTTGTATGGTATTTATCTTGAATTTCTTTTTCATATAAGCCACAGTGTTTTTATTTAATATTTTTTGTTTTTTGCTATATTTACGTCGTATATTTTTTATCGTGTTATATTTTGTTAATTTTTGCATGTAAATTTTGTTTTTGTTTTTGGTGTATTTAATAACCCAATAAAAATTTGTTTTTTTTTTTATTTAAATTCGATCAATTTGTTGTTTAACACAATTTTAGGAAAGATTTAAACAAATTTATTGTTTTATTTCTGGGATTTGTTGTTTTCTTTTCTCTTAATTTTTTTTTATAATGAAAACGAGTTTTTGTACTGCGGTTGTGTACTCATACATGCATACATATGATCATATGTACAAAATAGATTAACATTTTTAATTCAATTAATATTTCAATCATCACTTAATTCAACTGCTAATTAATTTTTGTTTTTATTTTTTTTATTTTTTTTATAATTTCCACGCTAATTAATGTTTTCTAAATTATAATTATAAAATCAATATGCTTTCTAATAATCATTATAAATCATTTACATAGGCATTGTAATAAAGCAATTTTAAAAGTTTGCTTATAAAAAAAAATACAAAAAGTTCAATTAGTATTTTATTTGTAGATTAATTAAGTAATTGTAATTAAAATTAATACAAATACGGATTTAAGGCTAATTATTGCAAACATATAGGAAATAAGATTATATTTCGCGTTCCAAAAATATTGAATGTTTAATTCTAAAAACAAAATTTTATTCCCGAACTTACAAACCTGATTGGAGTCCCATTTGAATTTGAGTTTTTAGAATTTGAAAAATATAATCGTTGTATGAAAAGTTCTATAATAACAAAATGTAGCATTAATAAAAGAAGTAAAAACTAATCGGGAATATGTTCTATCTAATATATAATATAATAATTCTTGTGTCACGGTATTAGTGCTTAAACTCCTCCGAAAGGGATCGATCGATTTTCATGAAATTTTGCGTGCATATCGGGTAGGTTTGAGAATCGGACAAACATCTATCATTACAATTGAATATTTAGGTAAATATTGATTGTAGGCGAATAAAATTTGCTGAGTAAGTTCGTAGAGTCGATATCGAAAATCCCACTAAAGATGGGCGTGACAATCCTCACCCTTCAAGTGGTACCTATAACTCTTAAAATACCGAGCCGATTTTAACCATTCTTTTTCTTTTGTTGGAAAGCTTATCAGGTTCAGATGGTTTGCAGAAAAAATTCAATAGAGCAAAAAGTAGGCGTGGCAAATCTTTAAAATTGAATATTTAGGGACATAGTGATCGTAGACGAATGCAATTTGGTGCGTAAGTTCGATAGAGTCAATATCGACAAACTCACCATAAAAGACACTTATATGTCGGTTAATTCGATGGTTTATAGCTACATATGGCCATATATAGAATGTATGTCTTTGACTGTTTTGGAGCGAGTACAACAACCACATCTTCAAACCCCTTATTGTTATTCTTTATATGCCTCACCTAAATAACGTACCGACTTCGATTAAATTTTAAACTAGATGGATCTGCGTACCTTAGAACACATATGGTATACGTTTTTTTTTCTTTGATAAGTACTCAGAGGGGGCCTTACAGGGGCTATTTCTTCCTATTCCCAACTATTACAATAAATATATAATGTGACCTGTTTTGGGCAATAAAAAATCCATGATTTTCGAGAACAAGTCTATTAATTTCAAACCAAATAGGTCTGTCACATCACTTTGCAATAGAGGTCAAATGAATGAACAATATTAACTTTAATGGATCATTTGATCCTTTACTGAATAACTGGCACTGTACATGAAAGCTGTATTTCATTATTAGCACCTTACAGTTGTTGTAAATACTAGAACACTTGAGCATTTCTTTCGATATCCTTATTATGATGCTAAATTTATTTTCACAATATTAAAAGCTTCTGAAACTCCCCAATATTGCTACCAAAAACTTCAACACGTTATTATTTTCACCGTATACCTTGGACCGAAAATAAAATCGAACTCATGTACTCGTATGCTTTGATGCCTTGACATTTCTTTTGAGGCATATCGAATGAAAGTTATCATTAACGACGGAACTTATTCCTTACAGTCATATATTTAGTGCCTTTGCTAGCTCTGAAGCGTTCTTAATTTCATTTAATTTCGCCATGAATTGCGAGAGCGTTTGGTTTTTCACTTAATGAGTGTATCTTATCACAGCTGATATGTAGAGTCAATTTAATTTTGAATTGTTTCTGTGCTGAGCTGTATTTCACATGTTTATAGCATCACATGTGATGTAGTATCAGTACATCACATCGAGAAGTTTAAAAATTAAGTTGTGCTACTATATGCTTTTAACCTCCATATATGTAATAAAATAGGAAAGGTATGTTTGCTTTTTTCATTCTGGAGTTGCTATTAACACAGCAATAATTACCTCAATATTTATTTGATCTGCCTTACTGTCTAATGACATTTACCCCACGTTAAGACCTTCTAAACTTTTATCTGGGCGAAGCAGTTCTCTTATGATGCCTATTGATTTAGGCTTCGGTCACTTAATTAATTGATCTTTAAAACACTTAGGATTACACTAGCTTCTAATGAATATCTGCTATAATTCTTTTGAGCAAATCAGAATAATGACTAACTCCTCAGGCGGTTGTTCAACGTTTGCCTTTCAGTATTGGTGTTGATTTCATCAGTTTACATAAGTTTTTAGTGTGCATTTATTTTATTCACTAAAGACATCTACTCAACTTTAATTTGAATGAATCTTTTTGTATCAAGCGCCGTATACTTATCAATTTAAATATAAAAAAATGAAATATTAATCCATTAACCTATTACAATATATTCTTATGCCATTGGATTAGTCTAAACAATGTTTCCAAAAATAATACAAATAATCGTATAAACTTTGCTTATCTTTTTAATTAAAACATAAAACAAAAGACTTAAGAAAGCAGCTTAATTTTGTGATTAATTTTTGTTTCTAAATAACAAAACACAAAAGACTTAAGAAACAAACTTCATTTTAGATTATCATCGTAACAAAAGTTTTTCTACAGTTTTAAGCGACAAAATAAATTATTTGAAAAGAAAAATTCCACAAAAAAAGGAGAGAAAATTAAATGTAAAACTGCATTGCATTCGTTTTTTTCTTCTTTTACATTCAATTCCAGCTATTTAAATAAAACTGGTTTCTTAGGTGTGTGCCACCACCAACAACATCTAACAACAGCAAATTTTTTTTTCGCCTGTACATCATCACGACGTGTACCGCCTCAACTGCATTTGTCTCAGCATTATTTATGCTACATTTTTTATGAGTCATTGTGATAAATAGGGGGTATTGGATTTTTTATTGAAGCAGTCCTAATCGATCCACAGTAATTTTGATTCGATTGATTGCGACTCATGTTCTTCGACGAGCAGTTTGGAATATAACTTGCATTGTGTAACTTACAAATGTACATTTTAAAGGCCACGATTACTGTTTTTATGATCCTCGTCGTAGTCTAGTAGGTAGTGTGATGGCTTATTAGACGAAAGGCCAGGGTTCCAATCCCCGGTCAGACATCAAAAACGAAATACTAAAAAGAAAAATTTCTTCGGCGATTACCTCTCAGCAGATTTCTGGCAAAAAGTCTGAGAGTAAATAAAATCGCCAGGAAAAGCTTCTCAAAAATCTGTCGTTCGGTGTCGACTTTAAACTGTAGGTCCCGCCACTCATGTATAGAATTAACACACACAACGTAAGTAGTGTGAGAAGCTAGACCGTAATCCTGACAGAAGTATAAGGAACTTCATTTTTGCTTGCTTAACTCCCTGTGTATATAGGGAGGATTCAATAAATTTTAGAAATCTTTTTTTTTTGTAAATATTTGCCTCTCCTAATACTTGGCAGGTACTGCTTAGTAACTAATGCTGCAGTGCAATACATTCTACAGGCTGGCGGATGGTTTTTTCCACTATTCAACTTGGGAGAATATTGCATCGGCATAAATCATCGGCTCAATTTCACGCTTTTGTCGCTGTTATTGCTTGAATTCCCATGCGGGCTTGTACAGCCCCAGTTATATTGTATCTCCACGTATTCCTTTGTCAATCTCGTTTCCTTAAGCCTTAGGGATTACATTCTAGATTCATGCTTGTGACACTATCGAGCTTCCTCCTGATAGCATTGCCAATTCATTTCCTCATTGATTGAGTTACAGATACTCGTGACGTTGAGTCTTTTGTTGGTGATTACCTGGAGCCTTTGCGTGGTTGTGTACGATTTTACCTAGATTTCACAGCCTGTATAACAAAGTAGACTATAATCATGCGTTGAATATTATAAGTTTTGTTCGTTTGGATATTTGTAATCCCTTTCCCTATTGATTGTGATTGTTACATGCCACTTTTGCCTTGTTGAGCATGCTATTTTTGCCTGTTTCTGTGCTTTTATTCATTGTCACTATACTTTAGAGACTACAGAGGCCATCCATGTATTCGACTGATTGTCATTGTGGCAGTGGATTTTTTTTTCCTACAAGTGCCCTATCGTTAATCACTTTTTTCTGTTTAAAACTTATTCCGGCATTACCTGCAGCGTACCAAAAAGTCGACTCTCATTCATTTTTAATTTCTTATTTTACCTCGTTATTGGTTGCACGTATATCTCCTTTCATTTGAATAAGCTGCACAAACAGAGTTTAAAGTAAAGAACGTTCAACTTCAAATGCTAATGTAAACTTTGGACTTTTAAGGCATATACAAGCGGTTCAAAATAAAAAATAAAAAAGATAATAAAAAATAAAATAAAACATGGGAAACATCTACAATATCCAACATCACTTCACTTGAACAACTAGTTGTTGTACTCGAAAATTTGTTGTCTTCCAAGCCTTTGCGTCATTATGTTAAGCACCCACATGGTTGCTGTCGCAAACATCTAGTCAAACAGCCACCACTTTTAACTTATAATCGAAACAATTTTTTCTTTTTTATTTTGTTTTTGTTTTCTGTTTTGGTGAATTAAAAAATAAGAAAATCATTCTCTTCATTCATCGTATGTACAGAGAATATTTTGTCTTTATTTTGTATTTAAAATCATTCAAAAGTGAACAAATTTGTTCACATGATTCCGTTTCGATTAGACAAGTCATTTAAAGTGCTTTATATAGACAAAAATCGTTCAGTCGCCTGTCAATTGAGTTAAGTTGTAATTTCTGTTGATGTTGTTCTTAATAAATCGTGTATTTTTGTTTCTTTTCATGTTTGTTGTTGTATTGTAATTATATTTTTTCTGTTAATAATTTTATTTTGAAAACTTTTCGATAAAGAGGTCGATTATGTTCAACATATTGTTAGAATATGTAGCTTTATAAGGTAATAATTGTCGTGTCTGACAGTAGAATACTTGTTAATTGGTGTCATAGCATAGATTTTATGTTTTATGGTGTACATACTGTCATAGATACATATTGTCTTCATATTGTTACGTTTTTACCTTTTAAAAACGTTTGAAATATGAGCTCGTAGATTGCAAATAAAAATAAAAATAAATTTCTGTTCAATTTTAATTTAACTCTTTATTATTCACACAACTTTTGTGTGCCACTGTTCACAACTGATTCTAACAACAATTGCCTTATTTGTTATTCCTTTGTTTATGCCCTTTGCGATAAACAATAACAATTACTTCACAATTGTTCTGTAGATCTTCGTAACGGAGATCTTCAAATCACGATTGGTTTACTTCACACGCAACGTGTCTTCACACAAGACTGACTGAACTTCTACTCCGACTTCGCATGCTTTGCCTTGCCCTTTTATATAGCGACGTAAACATTCTGATGAATGTTCTCATAGGCGAAGGTTCTAGACTTCGCCTTCACGAGATTTCTATGAATGTAAACAACATGTAAACAACATGTTTACATTCATACATGTTTACTTGCTTGTTGTTAGCGTAGGTTGTTTACGTCTGTCCCTACTGTTGTTGTTATTTGTTGTTTACTTGCTTATTCCTTTTTTTTCGTTATACTGATGTTGTTGTTTTATTTTCGTTAATGAAGTAAACAAGACCGTTGTTTTGTTTTTGTAGGTTTTGTTTAAAATTTAAATGTTAAACGAAACTTTTTAACATTTTGCAATAAATTTTTAATTTTCATTAATGCTGAGAGAAGGATTTCAAAGTTTTGTAACTTTTTACTTGTTACTATAAGGAATAGAACGTAAATTTTTGACGTTAAGGGCTGCATTCAAGCGAGTAATTGACTTTAAAAATAATCATGAACTGATTTCAAATTGTTTCAAATTGTTAATTGAAGAAGTAGGAAGAGTCAGTTCTATTTAAACTCAATTAAATCGAAAGTACAAAGAAGCCTGTTTTTTTTCGGAACAAGCAAAATGTAATAAGTTTGTATACAAACTCATATTACAACGGCTAAATTTAGTCCAAGTAAGTAGTTTTTGTAGTCCATCCATGCGAATCGATGTTCGTGCGAAGTTCAAACAATTTTTTTTTTTAATTATTCATTAAAAGCAACATTTCCTTTATAATTAAAAGTCTTCTTAAGGATATCAATATTATCAATTATTTTACTTCGGATAGTTACGTTATATTATTCACTTATACGTTATGTTTCTACTTTAACAGATCTGCATAGCCGTTCATGTTGGTACTTTTCTTTCCTGCTGAAAGATTCCTAATGTTATTACAATCCTTTAAAACTGAAATATATTGAAAATAGCAATCAATCCTGCATTTTCATCAGTATGATTAACCAACAGAGCTGTTAAGAAGCGGCCATTTTTTGTCTTCTTGTTCTAAACTTCTCTTTAGTCTACCTAGTAAATTGAACAATGTAAGGGGAAAAAAATTGATCAAACTAAGGGCCATTGTCGAGCAGATGAAGTCGCTGTAGTATAGTAGGTAGTGTGTTTGGCTTATTAGACATGAAGCTTGAGTTTAAACTCCAGATTAGACATCTCAAACAAAACGAATTATGAACAAATATTTCTACAGCAATTCCCCTGAGCAGATTTCTAGAAATAACTCTTGAGAGCAAATAAAATTGCCATGAAAAAGCATGTCAAAAAAAAAACGTCGTTCGGAATCGATTTTTAACCTACGGGTCCCGCAACTCATGTATAAAATTAACACACACAACTTAAGTGTTGTGAGATGCGAGGTCATAATCCTGACGGATGGGCTGTGTTGTATTATTCAACGTTTCTTCTTTTATGGTAGAGTAGGGGTCTATGCAAGGCAATATGGAGTGAATTCGTTCTTAATATGTGTAGCACAACTTTCGCTAAAACGTTTCTTATCTCTCATAATAGAATCAAATGCAAAATGTCTGATTTGGATAAAACACAATGCTTAGATAAAATTAACACACACAACATGGATCGTGTGAGAAATATAGTCCGTAATCCTAGCCAATAGTGTATGTATGTGTGAGCAGTAAAGAATAACCAAAAAAAAAAAGGTTTTTCCATTAATATTTTTTTTTGTGTTTGATTCATTCACATTTACTGCAAATGTTTAAAATCTGTACGGAAAATTCATTATTTGATCACATTTTATTGTTTGCCGTTGTCAAACGTCACTTTATTTGAATTCCACCAAAAATTTTATACAATTTCGTTACACTGTGTTGTTTGTTTTTCGTATTATTTTTTTTCTGTTTTTGTGCAAATTGCGTGTCTCACGTGCTTTATTTAACAGTTTGCTGAATTTTAAATTTGATTAGTATTTGTTTTTGTTATTAGCTATCGCAAACGTTACCGTTGTCGCCGTCATCCGACTGTCAGCAATTTGCATTAATTAATTTTGTATTAAATGTGATGCAATATTATTGCTATTAAATAATATATTTTAATTGTGATCTTTTATTAAACTTTTTTAATAATTTTAATTGTCGAGAGAATTACTAATGAAATCAATTGCAAGACAATTTATTGTGTTCACGGAAGATGATTTTTAAAATATTTTCTTTCATATTTTCTGTTAAAGAAGCCTGCAATTTTTAAATATTTTACAAACTTTATTCATACATGCTGGTAACAAATTTAATTTCGTTTTCTTTTTCTTTCTTAAAAATTCCCTAAAAATTAATCACTTTTTGATTTGAGGTTACATTTCTCTTCTTCTACTTGTATTGCCTTGTGTCAGAAATATAAAGGAAATACCGATTATAATGAATCATTTCATTAAGTTTATGTATTGCTATTGTTTGATGTTTTTATTATTGTTGTTATTGTTGTTTTTATTATTTATTTCCTTAAATCTAAAAATAATTTCAAAATGATTTGTAGTAGAATGCTTGCTGTTTGTGCTGTACTGCATGCAATTCAATCTAATTAAGAAAACTTTTAACGTTCGTTTCTTAAGTCTTTTGTTTTTTTTTTTATTGTACAATACAAACTGAAATTAAAACCTTTGCGGCCATGCGCAGTTAGAGAGTAATTTTATTTTATTTGCTGTCATGTCATTCAATTTTCTTACGTGTATCTGCAGAAGCGTTTTCTTTGTGGTTATTTTACTTCTTTTTTTTATTTTTCATTTACAATGCAACATTGTTATTGTAATTTGAGTCATTTTGAATGAACATAAAAAATATTTCTTTTGAAATGAAAACATCATGGTATTGTTGACATTACAATTGTGGTTTCTTTTAAAATCTCTTATTTTATATATTAAGTCGTATGACTTTGTGTCTTAAACAGGATTAATTAGAAATATTAAAAAAAATATGACGGATAATGTCAAATCCATTATTTATTTCGTCAAAGGTATCGTTGTGCTATAAAATCACGAGTTGCATTCCAGGATGTACTTCCGTAAAAGGCGAATAACTTCAAACTGTTCTAATTAGGATGAATTTGTATCGTTTCGATATATTGAAAGCTCAAAAAGTGATTGATTGATTGATTATCATGTTTTTTAATGGCATTCAGAACGTCCTTTTCGAGCCTCCAAATGATATCACCATGCATCTTAGTTAGAAAAACAACTGCACAACTTCGATGTCTTATTGTCGCCAGAGTAAAATTGTATGCAATTGCTGCATTAATTTTCGTTGTACTGGTAGTCTAGTTGGTAGTGCGCTAGAATATTAGCGTAAGGATTGTGGATTCGATGCAACATCAGAGCTAATAAGCATAATCCAGTGCTTCAAGCTGGCCTTTAAGGCAGAATATGTGTCTGCCTTAGCAGCTTATGATATTTTCGCCATTTTGTTATTAACGATCACATTAAATAGTAGACACGAAAGAGCATACTCTTGGCGAACTCCTAGGCTGAAATTTATGTGGCTGAATGTAGTAGCATCCTTCTGTGGTGATCTTTCGTGTTGGTCCACTGCAGCGAAGTACTTTCCATATGGCGCAGTGATATGGAGTATCAAATATCTTTTGGAAATTTACAAAGCATCCACAAAGGTGATAACCTTTGCACCGATAGTAACATGATAATTTTCGGGCTTCTATTAATGTGATCAACATCTGATATGTTGGAGCGGAAATCATTCTAAGGATGTTATAGACTAGAGCCATTTGCTTGGCACGTTCTCGACTGCTTTATTTTTTGTTTTCAAATTGCACAAGATGGTTTTCCTCAAGCAGTTCTTCTTTCAAGCCGTTGATATGCATTGCGATTTCGGAAGTTTTGACGCTATGATTACATTTTCTATTGCAGATACCGTGGGTTTATCGCTGGGTATACTATGTCATTCATTTGTAATAGACAGTGGCATATGAATGTGTTCCGCATAAAGATGGCATTTAGCAATTTCGTGTATCAGCAGGTTTGTTCTTTAGCTATTCGATGGAAGCAAATATTTGTTTTTCTCGTCGTTTTATTATCGAACACAGTCGATTTTGAATGATAGATGTTAAGAGAAACCTATCATGGCATTTTAATTTACTCTCAGAGCTGTGGCCAAAAGAGTAAGTTGCCAAAACAAATATTTTGTATTTCTTAGTCTGTTTGAGATGCCAGAGCAAGTGCTTTAACGATCGTTTGCGTCCAATAGGTCTACACACTAGCTATTAGACTATGGAATTTCGATAGAGATCGCGGCTCTTTCATGTTTCTAACCGGGGTTCTTTTATAAGGCCCCTACATACATTACATACATTATTGCCCATTAGAACCCTGCAGTCAGGATTACGGCCTAGCTTCTCACACCACTTATGTTGTGTGTGTTAATTTTATACATGAGTGGCGGGACCTACAGTTTAAAGTCGACACCAAACGCCTGATTTTTGAGAAACTTTTCCTGGCAATTTTATTTACTCTCAGACTTTTTGTCAGAAATCTGCTGAGAGGAAGTCGCCGAAGAAATATTTTTTTCATATTTCGTTATTGATGTCTGACCGGGGATTACGTCTAATAAGCCAACACACTACCTACTAGATTACGGCGGCTTCAAAGGCCCTAGGCTAGTGAAAAAATGCTGATCCCAATCTATACAGATGTAGAATATTATTTTGCTATTCTTTTCGATGAAGAAATCCATGTTTTTACATTTTCCCTTCCAAATTAATTTTCTGTGAAATTATATAACAAATTTGCTAAGCATTAAATAAAAAATTTTTCCTTAAAAATTTTTCATACCCTCGAAATTGAATGACTACAGTCAGTCAAAACTAAATAAATAAACTTTCTCTACATGTTGCAGGTTAAAAATAGAAAATTTAAATACGTCATGTAAACATGTAAAATTTTAATGGAAAGTAAATACGTCAAGTGCTAATGCCAGTGTGTATTGCATTACAATTACTGTACAATTACTGTAATTTTCTAACAGCGGCGGTAAACATTTAACTACCCTCTGTAAATACATATGCATGCACATGCTATTGTTTAACAAATCTGTGTGTTAATTAATAACGCATGTCTTTTGGCGCAATCATTTCATATGTTTTTTGTTTTTTTTATTCTTAAACAATAAATGCAAAGGAAAAACTATCAACTATTTAACACTCTTATACAAGAGTTACGTTTAACATTTTAACACCATGATCATAATTACCTGCATAACAAAAAGTATAAAATCTATTTGAATGGCAGTCAAAAATTAAATGAAATTTTAAATTTAAATTTACTTTTACGTTTTGGTTGTGGGCTTTGAAAAAAACTTTTAAGCAATCGCCATCATGACCATCAAGTAAATATTTAAGTTTTTAATTTGAATATTATTTTCATTGTAAATAAACGTTTGTTTGTTTGGCTTTCTGTTTGTGTTTATGTT
Source organism: Sarcophaga bullata (assembly GCA_005959815.1). Lineage (NCBI taxonomy): Eukaryota > Metazoa > Arthropoda > Insecta > Diptera > Sarcophagidae > Sarcophaga > Sarcophaga bullata. The sequence goes on from QOCX01000268.1 coordinate 11,677, forward strand.
TGTTGTTTATTTATTTATTTTTGTTTAGATTTTTGTTTTCTTTTACAATTTTTATGTTAATTTTTTATTCATAATAATAAAAAAAACTATTGTTTGACATTTTAAAGCTTTTAAAAGAACATTTTATTGAAGGGACTATGTAAGCATGACTGTGATTTTAAATGAGTTTTTTTTTCTCTCTCTACTTTTATAGTTTGTTGTTGCTTAATATGGTGCTAATCAAAGTTAAACACTTTGACATGTGGTTAGGTTGGTAGTTTAAAAATAATTTTAATCATTACAATGAACATTTTATTAATTTATAATTCCGGAAACTTTTCAAGCTTCGAAATTGTAAACAATTATTCACAATTGTAATCCATTCTACAAATATTACATCCTACGTTTCACATAACAATGGTGCTGGTATAACATTACGGATTTTGTTTTCAGTTGCATGATAGTTATCGATATCGATGAGAATAGTTTGACAGCTGAGAATTGATATTTCTGTTCAGTAAGATCTTTTAAGTCATCAGGGATCGTTGAATTCCAGAACAACGCTTCTAAATTGCATAAATTTTCTCTCACAGTTTGTTCTCACAGTTCATTAAGTTTTTCCAGTTTACGCTCACCATAATCGCCTTAGTAAGCAAACAATTCCTAAAGTTATTGCTCGTTTGCGCACTAACTTTTCAATTTTCGATACATAACCATCATTAACACAAAGAACTTT